>JAOBRD020219620.1:0-25819 GCA_027575215.2 Hydrozoanthus sils | reverse complement strand
TCCCCCCTCCTCCTCCTCCTCCCATGTAAAGACGTTGGAGCTAAAAAACAAGGCGTCCAACGTCAAAAATACACTTTGTCACTGAGGGTTAAATCTTTATAAGTTTTTGAAAAGTGCTGATTAAAACGCTAGCGGAACTAGTTACTAATTGCTATTAAATGTGTTTGGTAACCGGACTTGATGCTCATGTTTCTGTCTTTGGCTCAATAGTAACAATTTTTAGATAATGCCCCCGTCTCTAATAAACCCAAAGTCTGGAAGGTTAAAAAATAAATATGTTCCCCCGAGGCCTTATCAATATTATAGCGTTTAAGGTATTTTCTTAGCTGGACTAGCAAGACCAAAACAGCGTCCCATAAGTGTTAATTTGTGGTACACCGGGAGTGATGATTTTTGCAGCCATAGTGCACCGGGATTAGATCCTTTTATCCCATCACGATAAACAAATAAGCACAGCGTTTACAGTTAGGGTCCTTTCGAGAAATCTAACAGCAAATAAGAGGAAAATTGTGCAAAATTTTCAGCAACTCGCGAAGCGACTCGGGCAACTTTGGAAAAAGTTGAAAACACTCGTGAAATTAATCCTTAATTTTACTTGGCCCCATGCGATTACCTATACTAATATCGACATCAACATTTTATTTTTGTTATGATTGTTGATACATTTGTTATGTAATAGTTATTAAAGTTCTTCTTGTAATCGTTATTATCATCATAATTGTTTAATATAAACATTAGTGTTTTTACCATCGTGTTTTTATTAATATCATTTTTATTATCAATATTATTATTTTTATTATTATTTTACTATTATATGGCAGTAGATTACGCATGGATGCCTTAGGTTACTAAAATGTTGGGCGTGACATCACGTGGCC
This sequence comes from Hydrozoanthus sils, assembly GCA_027575215.2. Taxonomy (NCBI): domain Eukaryota; kingdom Metazoa; phylum Cnidaria; class Anthozoa; order Zoantharia; family Hydrozoanthidae; genus Hydrozoanthus; species Hydrozoanthus sils. Next base: position 24,941 of record JAOBRD020219620.1, on the reverse strand, counting down.
AATTACTAGAAATCTCTAAGAAAACCCTAATTAATTTCTAAGCTCCTACAATTATAATTTATAAAACTTAGATAATACTCACTTTGTTAATACGAAAGTTTATTTCTGAATTATTCATTTTCATCTATCTATCTAATTTCTCTTTATTATGTTGATTATAAATAATAAAAAAATCCTAATAATAATAATAATAATAATATTTATCATAGTTATTGTCATGATGATAACAATGATAGTAATATACTAAAGAAATCTTATTATTGTTGTTATTATTATTACTAATATTGTGCTTTAACCCCTCAGGTCCTTACTGGAAGTTTGGCACGAATCTGTATAGAGTGTGGCTGTGTAACGACATCCTCTGCGGAGTAGCCTCTATAATAAACTTGGCGGCGATCAGCCTCGAGCGCTATATTTGTATCACCTACCCCCTCAACTATCACACCCGCATGACGCACACGAAGGCCCTTGTTATTATTATTACAATATGGCTCTTTGCTTTTCTTATGGCCTCTATCAAGTTATCATTTTTTCACTGGGAACGACCGAACTACGAGCTATTAGTGACAATTTTGTGTTTTTTCTTACCTTTGTTTGTTATTGTCAACAGTTATCGTTTAATTTTCAAGACTGCCCGATACCAAGCACGACAGATCGCCATGATGGTGAATGGTGGTGTTAAAAATTTCCTCTTGGCTTCAGAGGTGCGCGCAGCAAAAACCCTGGGGGTGGTAATGGGGGCCTTCGTCATCTGTTGGAGTCCATTCTTCCTATTAAATTTGATTTACGGCGTTTGCAGATCATGCCGTATTCCAGACGAGGCAGTCATGGCGACAAAGTGGATGCACTACTGTAACAGCGTGTTCAACCCAATTGTCTACGCTTGTATGAACAAAGAGTTTCGCAATGCATTCTGGTCAATTCTGGTAAATGGGAAAGCATGTGTCTTTAAAATACGCAGGGGTTCAAGTGCTGAACAGAGTGAGCTGTCGGAACGCACCCTAAATACCCCTAGATTTATAAACTCTGTAAATGATGAAATGTGACACCCATTTGTTCTGTGGTTTTTAAAGAAAAACTGCGCTGTATAGCATTAATGGTCTCAGATAAAGGTCTATGCCCATATCAGCAGCACAAACTTTGCATTTCCCGCGCGCTGCCATTTTGAGTTGTGACCTAACTTGGTTGCAATGTCAAACCTCCTCTCGGCCTCTCGTTTATTGTTACTGTAGCTTGAGAGTAAAGGCAACCAAGTTACGTCATATCTTAAAATGGCAGCGCGCTGGAAATTCAAATCGTCGAAATGATGAAACTAAATTGCTTGTGTAAGATTTACTTACATGATTATCAAGTTTGAGCTACATAGATTTAATAGAAAATTTATTTGAGGCCAACAACGTTAAAATTGGAGGATTCCTTTTAATCATTACCATTCAAATGATTAATGTAGAAGTTTTGCACATTGGTGTTGTATAGAATAAGGAAACCGCTTCTCAAGTTTGAGTGATCAGAAAAAACTCTGAAGCACTGACGGGCATCGAACATATAGCATTGGCATATGAAGCAAGCAGATGTAAGACGTGTGTCCTGCGGAGAATAGACAAGAACTTATCCTGTGACTCGGCTCCCCATGTGAATCTGTAGTTCAGTGGGTCGAGCATCTGATCGGTAATCAGAGGATTGCGGGTTCGATTCCCGTTAGTGGCTCAGAATTTTTTCTGATCACTCAAACTTGAGAAGTGGTTTCCTTCATTCTATTACCATTCATTTCATTTAAGTTTGATGTAATTTGTCGTATTTCATTTAATTCTTATCTTTCGTGTGAGCTTTGTATAGCCTGGCAATAATCGCCCTTGACTTTCTTGGTTGTGTATAGCATTGCTGTGCTGCATGCTACAGTACGACAGGAACTTAAAGTTGAGAAAGATTCCCTGTCAAGGCACGTTTTTAAAAGAATGGTTTTAGAATTACCCCCTCTCGAGGCTCTTGGTAGTATAGGCTAGCTTTTAGTGCGGAATAATTGTGATTAAGATATCGCATTAGTTTATACATGAACATTAAATGTTCGACTACAAAGTACTGCCTGAACAGTACCTGTGCAGTATTTTATCACCTCAATAATCAGCTATTTTTTGCACTCACTTGGCGTGTACAAAGTGGGAAGTTTGCAGACAGCAGTTATCACATTGCCAGTCCGCGCATGCACAAAAACCTCAGGAGAGGCGTTAACTCCAGGGGCTCAACCTTTCGTTTAATTATTTATAGGTGCAAAACAGCCACGCCTGAAATCTAGGTTTTAAGGTAGTATCTCTATACTGTGACACTCAAACTGCTCAGACAAAATTCTCAATCTGGAATCAAATCTTTGCCCCTGTAACTACCGATCAGGCGCTCTCGCTAAAAGAAATACAGGAAATCATGAGGACAAGAGTTGAATTAATTCCCTCTTTTCCACAAACAAAATTTACCCGACATCGTAAAGAATAAAAATTGCGGACACGTCAGGCATGTTATCAGATTATAAACAGTTAAAGTACGTCGTTCACTCATTGATGATAGCGTAAGTATATTTCTCAAGTAATCGGTTCCAGTAGTCTCTTTACTCTCTCATAAGGGTGGTTGCCTCTTGAGCCTAATGTTACTTAATGTCACTCTTCCCTTTACAGACACTTAACTTCAAAGCTTAACAAAGGATTGTATTGTGCACGTCAATTGCACCATTGCAATTTTTCCAATTCCCCTTATACCAAAGGTGTATTGCAGTAGTACTGTTGGCTCATATAAAGACACACTTTGACGATTGAAAAATGCTGGATTCTTATTGGTTGAATCTTGAAATTATAGATGACGTCATTTTTAAGATTCCTGGAGTTTTATTGATAGAAAAATATTGCCGCGAAAACATTCAAAAAGAAATAATGATACGTAAAACATAAATAAGGGAAGGGTTTGTAGCGAAAAAACGAGCGGAGACTGGAGAGGAAATAAGCCCTCACTCACCAATTTAGTCAACAACGAAAACATCAAATCATCGCACGCAAAATCTTCATATCGTGTATCTACGCACCCGCCAATAGAATGTTAGCCTTTTTAAACTTTTTTATCTGCCATCGCCTTTTCATACAAGGTTATTATTATTATTGTTAAGACTAGATGATTGAGGAATTCTAACAAGTTTCTAGTGAATCGAAATTTTTAATCCCGGTTGCATTCTGTGCTCTGCTCCGGGAGTGACTTGCTTCAAAAGACTTTGGAGTTTAAAGAGTAGCAAGATCGAGTTGCTTTCCGTTCCATAAGCAAACTAAGCAATGCCCAGAAACTAATCATCTGAGAGTCAGGCCTGTAGTAGAAAATAGAGCGACGGAAGCCTAAAATTTTCCTATACTGACCAAATGATTGAGACAAGATCTAGATATATTTAGTGTAAGAAATCTCTTTCCTCCCGGCAGCTTAATTAAAACTAATCCTTTCCCTTGCTGTCATAACTTGAACAACTAAGAATATGTTCTGAAAGGGAGAACCTTTTGTATGAAGGGTATACATACTGTATGCCTACATTCATGTTCATGCTGAATACCTCGGGATGAATTCTTTTCTATCACCAATCGACTTTTTAAGTATATATGGAAAGTTGATTATAATTAGTTGAAGATATTTAGTTGTAATCAAAGTCATAGCCAGCTTCTCGACCGTATATTACACGTACATTACGTGTCTATTCCGTATAAATAGCTTTTATGGTGTAGGTTCACAGTCTTCAATTTGGCATTCAGACTCTTATCCACGTTGAGTCTTTGACCAGACGCAAGTGTCATCTGCTAGCTAGACACTTGCTTATAACGTTTTTGAGTAAACGAGGGTTTTGTTAAACAACCGTATAAATCGTTTTGTTAGTAATACCTTGTACTGGTTATGTTTTTAACAATTGGATAATATAATTTAAAGTGCCTATGAAATGAAAAATCACCTCAGTGGATAGACCTTGGTAAACGAGGAATAGCGGTTAAAAAATTTTGTCAAAATCTTTCATGGTTCTTGAGATATCAACGTTTGATGTTTTCAACTAGTGACGTCACTTGGTGTACAGGCTAATTGTCTGCAATTTTTTAAAATCTGCCGTAACGATGCAAAAATTGTTACTATTCTGAAAAAAACACAAAGGTATATCAGCAGTCCAAGTTTGGATAACATTAATTCAAAGGATATGGATTGGTACCAGATTTCAAAAAAAGAAAAATTTGCCTGTACACCAAAAGACTTCATATTAGATGTTAGTACCTCCAGAACAATAGAAAATTTCCACACATTTTTTTCACTGCTATTCCCCATTTGGCAAAGTCTATCCACTGAGATAAAAAATATTTCATGTCATAGGCTCTTTAGGCAAAAATCTCTTTAGCTGTTCTCTCTTCTCTCCCAGTAATATATATGGAAGTTATTGTTTTAGCACGGTGTAAGTTCCCAATTGCAACGCAGAATCGTTTTTCTCTTCTCTGTAAAACGTTTCCAGTCTTCATATGAGACTGTGCTTGGCATCTAGAGAAGGGCTTCCGAACCAGCAATTTTTAAGGTGTAAAAAACTGGAGCTAATTTTGAAATGCCAAGAAAATAATCTTAATTTCATTGTAATATGCGAAGCACCTTAATAACAGCTTACCAACTCCTTTAGACATATAGAGGGTTGCAGTTTGTGTCATGCGGTTATTATGAAGTCTCTCGTTTTTCAAATTTCCCAACCTAAACAAAGACAGGTCTTTTTCCACACGATTTGTATGTTCCACCTGCGTCCTCGTAGAAATATCCATTATGAAGGTTTAGCGATCCTTTACCTCTTGGCAAGAATTTTTCTCTGATGGAATATCTTAAGGAGCCCCTTTCGCTCCAAAGAGACCTAGCATCCGAATTCAGATCAATGTTTTCTCCACCAAATATACATACCCATGCGCGGGTTAGAAGCATTCGAAAACCCAATCGGAACTCACGGTTCATGCATGCGTAAATAATTGGGTTCAGGACACTGTTTCCATAATGCATCCATTTTGACACTATAATGGCTTCCATTGGAAGTGGGCGACATTTTACACACAAGCCGTGTAACAAGTTTAGACAGAAGAAAGGTGACCAGCAAATCGTGAATCCACCAATAACAACTGCTATTGTCTTGGCTGCTTTTAATTCTTTTGCTAGATGAAAACGTCGTGGTTTGCCATCAACGGTAACAACCATCTTTTTTATCTGTCAGAAGACAAAAATAATATAAATTATGACTTTAGAATATTAAGCAATTATCCCCCGAAGTGGAGGTGACTAGTGGTGGATATTTACCGACGCGCCAAGCTGCGAGGTAAATATCTATCGCTAGGCACCGACACTGTGGGAGATAATTGTTTTAGTCCATGCCAAATCAGTCGAATAAATTCAGGTGAGAGTTAGTCAAGTTTGAACCAAATTCATCAATTAAGAATTTTCAAACGCAAGTAAGAAAAGCCTGCGCTCACTTTAATTTTCGTAATTTTTCTTGAAATTTCGAGGTAAAACAATTTTCATCCTACTTGTGAATACATACATCCCAAATTAAGAGGCCTTTTTTGTTTAAAGGGAATGGCTGAATCGTTTGTTTTGTGAATTTCCTCTTCCGAGATTGTGGCGCCGAAGACGAATCGCCATTTTGACAGCTTTCTCAAAACAGTCAAGATCCTTGAATATTTAATGTTTCAGGAGCCAATCAGAGCGCGCGCAAAAAGCTATTCACTGATTTGGTATAAAGTAAAATCGGAAAGAATCCTGTATCCTGCCAAAAAAGTAGGGTTATCTTGTAACGGCTGAGGCAGTTAGAATTTTTGTAGTTCTGTTGTATTTCGCTTTTTTAAGTTTCTAAATACATTCCAATTAAACTTTATTATAACATATGATAAAATCTCCCACTTATCAATCTCATTCACTCGGTCATTTTGGGGAAACATTTGACTTCGGCTTAAGATTTCCCACTCTTATCGTTGAAGTGACAAGCTTTGAAACTGGCAGCTACACTTATGTTTAGATAGCAATTGTGTTAAGATAAATCTGACGGTCTCATTCATCATTAACATTAACACCAACAACAATGCCAACATCAAAACCATTAATATCAACACCAATACCAACAACAACGCAAACATAACGCCAACATCAATACCATCATCAACATCAACAACAATAGCAACATCAGTACCAACACCAACAATAGCCATATTAACACCAATACCAACATCAACGTCAACATCAATACCATCATCAGTATTAACAACAACAGCAATATCAATGCCATCATCATTATCACTACAATAGCAACACCAAAATACCAACACCAATATCAAAACCAACATCAATATCAACACCAATACCAACTTCAACGCCAACATCAATATCAACACAAATATCAACATCAACGTCAACATCAATACCATCATCAATATCAACAACCATAGCCACACTAACATCAATGTTAATATCAATACCAATATCTGACATTCCATTGATCACAACAAGTCATAAACAAAAGAAACATGGAATAAAGTTTGTTTTTCAATTACAGATTTTGCTAAAATATTTAGACTCTTTTGCAAAACAGTACTGCGGCCCTTGGTTCCTCCGGGGTCCCAATCTCGTTCTTAGGGCTTTTATCAGAGGACTGCCCGCCCTCTCTCTTTGAAAAGAACCTTGAAAATGAGGTTTCCGGGGAGCTGAAAGGCTTGAAAGAGAAAGACATCACACTAAAGTGAAACTGTCGGAATCATGGAACTTTGGTCTGCATAAAGGTGTTTGAAAAAGAAGAAAAATGTCATTTATTTCATTTAAAAAACTCTTTTGGTTGCTGAAATATTAAGGTTTTTCGAATATGCAAACTACCAAAGTCGTTGGATGTACTCACAAGTGTAAAGACCACAAAACTATATACTTATTTCTTGAAATACCAGATCAATGATCCTGAAACTTTGCACAATTGATTTAAGTTCAGTGTGAACTCCGATGCGCGTCATCCGAACTACGTTTCCCGCCATGCGCCTACAGTCAAAGGTTTCGGCTAGCAAGTACTGAATCAAGATGGTGGCAAGTTTGGCGATGTTCAAGCTTCTGTAAGCAAATCGCGTTTTATCCGATTCGAACAGGTTTATTCGGAAACACATATTTTCGTTCCATAGAATTCTCCCAAAAAGTCAGTTACATTCGTGGAGTACTAGCACTTTAAAAGTGCATCAGAAGCACAACTTGTAACACACCTGGTGGCGAGCAGCTTTGTAGATGTTGCGGTAAAACGCAATCATAACGAACAGTGGAAAAAAGAAGCATGAAACGGACACAATCAGCTCGTAACCTGGTGGAGGCCATTCCCAAAGGATAATCTTCAGGCCAGCCATAAATACAGAAAACACCCATATACCTGAAATCAATCAATCGATTAGCTTGTATGTTATTCAGTTACTCGTTTTATCAATCATCAAACAACTATCAGTTATTTAACAACTATCAGTTATTCAACTATTCAGTTAGTGCAACCCCGATATAACGAAGTGCCGAGGGACCGGATAATTTACATTGTTATAGCGGGGGTTCGTAATAAACGAAGTCCCGATATAACAAAGTTCCGAAAAAACACGATAACATATGCCACGGTTTTGATAACTGACAAAATAACAGCTACGTCACGTATTTTTTGGACTATTGATTTATTATGTGACAAAAACATACATTAGTACTTATCAAAGCAAGCAATATCCATTTTCGCGCGCTCTGATTGGCTCCCGCATCTCGCAACATCCATGACTATTAGTTGATTTTAAGGTGGTAGTCAATATGGCGTCGCTTTACTCGTTAGTTATAGACGAGGAAATGATTGCTTCAAACGAAGAAACATTCCAGAAAACACGAAGAGGACAACAAGATTTGGCTTTTTGGTTTTAATGGTTAGGACAAAAATTTTTTTTCAAAATCTGCTTTAAAATTCACGACATTTATGTTCTTCAAAAAACCCTAAAGAATTAAACCAAACAGTTAAATGTACACGAAGCACGCGTGCTAGAAATAGGGAAAAACTTAAATTTTTTCCTTTCTTTGAAAAATGAAGTGCGTTTTATCCCTATCTTCTGGTAAATACTAAAACAACTATCCCCCTCAGGGTCGGTGTCTAGCTCTAGATATATACCTCAAAGCTTCGCGTCTCGATATATATCCACCGCTATTTACCTCTCTTTCTGGGGATAGTTAACTTTAAACAATAAAATCAAGACGATATCAAGACTGGATTTTCCGATGCAGCATGTCAAAACACTTGTACTTGTTTTGTGGAGATAAAATGGGCGTCAAAATCTGAAAAAAATTTGGTTCGTTATATCGATGTTTTTGTTGTAAAGGGCCTCGTTATATCAGGGTTTGTACCGATAGAAATTATGGTAATTTTTCTGGACCCAAGGAATCGTTTGTTGCAACGGGGACTTCATTAATCGGGCATCGTTATATCGGGTTGCACTGTTTATCATAAAATGAAACAATTCATCAGTAAGTAACCAATCAATCATCAAGACCATCAGTCAAGCTAACATAAGTAAGTCACTATAATTAGATTTATTCAATTCATAATAGTTTTCTATAATTGTACTTGTGTCTAACGCAACAAAGTGTCATTGAGAAGGACGATCACAAAAACACGTTTAGGATTATGATGAAAGAAGTAGTGGTAAATAATCAAGACACTATTCTTTGATGTATTTCGTGGTTTACTGACATGTTTCGGTAACACCTATCACCATTATAAAAATGGTAGCAAAATTTTAGGAATTTTGAGCTTTATTACTCTTGTCACGAAGTAAAACTCTAGATGAGCGTTCAATTTTTCTTAACTCACACGTTGACTTAGGCTTTTCTACAGCTTCATAACTTATCTCTTTTGTACTTAACATGTACTAGTTTTTGTTTGCAATTTCATAAGTTAAAATGTAGCTTAGTTCTCGTTCTCCTTTGTAATTACCCTTTGCTAGAATTGTAACGCGCGTGCTCTGCTCGGATCAAATGGTTGTAGCGGATGTTTGGCATTACCATTGTAGTTTGAAAATTCAGATACAATCAGGTTTTAGCAAGGACTACACCAGAGCTAACCCCAAATTAAAGCCTGCTGCCACGCTCTTGTAAATTTGTTATTGTTTTAAAATACCTATAACCTATATTTTAATACATAGACAAGCCGAACATTTTTCATTAATGCACATATTTTTCCATTAAGTATGCTTTATTTTAAGACTGTTTCTTCATTAATGCACGATATATCAAATCGCACAGTACCTCGTAATATCTGCGACTTATTCACTAAAACAGATAAAGTTACATAGTTATCAAACACGATCCTCTTCAAAAGGAAACCTGTTTATAAAACATTCACGTTTAAATAAACAAAAAACCTCCTTCTCCAGAGTCCCGACAGATATTCGTAATCTACCTGTAAAAATCCAACTTCAAAAAAACTATACATAGGGCCATATTATAATATTTATAATATCTATATATTTGCGGAAATCGAAGTAGAAAAATTGGTGTCATTTCTCGATGAAATATGAACTAAGATTTTGAAAGAATTTTCTTTTTTTTTACAAATTCTGTTTTTTTCTTTTCGAATATTTATAATATTTTTACTTTTGCTACCTGCCTTAGACTAGCCTTTGCTAACTGCCGTAGCAAAAATATTGTAATTTATTTTTGTGAAATTAAAATAAGATTATTGTTGTCGTTGTTGTTGTTGTTGTTGTTGTTGTTGTTGTGAAATCCGCAATTCATCAGTGGTAAACGGACAAGATTTTGTTATGCATAGATACCTTGCAATGCCAAATCAAGGCCACAAACAATTCAGTGATTATATTCTCTCTGTTCCTATTTAAAACAAAAATTTTCTACCGCTCTTTCTTGTATCCAGACACAGAGACCTACAACCGACAAACTGTCCTTGATGTCACGTGTTTCTTTAGTCTATCCTTGTACAAACTTCAAATACTTTTGCGACTTTTCAGTCTCGCTAGCAATCAGGCTAGATTCGAAAACATAAAAAGGAGTTGTTTAGTTGCTAAGTGTGCACTTAACAGGGAAAGTAAACTTTTGAAGTTGTTCTTTACAGCATGAAATACGAATATAAAAGAAGCTGCTAAAAGCGATTGCTGCCTAATCTTGCTTAAGATATGCTTCATTTTCCCCTCTTTGCACGCCTTGGACACTTTATATCTACCACGCTCCTTCATTTCTCCATTGCCCTTTTTATCCACGCGTTCTGGACATTTCATACCCTAGGGACCTCTCTGAGAGTTTACCTGTTGATTTTTTTATACTTCTGCCGCGGTTGAGCGGCAAAAGTTCAGATTTTATGGAAGACTTTTACATCGGAGCAGTGGCTGAACAATTAGCGTGTTCGACTCGTAATCCTAAGGTTGCGGATTCTAGCCCCCCTCAGACCACTGTATTGTGTCCTTGAACAAGACACTTTGCCTGACTTTGTTCCAGTCGACTCAGCTTTATAGATGAGTACCAGTTCTGCTGGGAGCTAACCTGGGATAGATTAGTGTCCTGTCCAGGGGGAGTCAAAGGCTCTCATCCGCTTAACACTATAGAAACCGGAAATAACCGCCGGCCCTATGAGCCACTTAGGCTTGAGAAAGGATTAGCTAGTAGCTTTTTACATCTTAAGCAGCGTTAGGCAGCAATTGCTGACAGAGAAGCTTTGACTTACAAGTTATGAATATAATTGCTCTGTTGGGGGTCATCTTGTCGTGGTACGTTAAAGGCGACGAGATACACATGTACCGCTCGATACTTATAATACATAAGTGCATTATGGAAGCCACTCCGCATAAGATGTCCATACAACTCCACATTGTTGACACCCAGACGCCAAGTTTCCAATGAGGGCCAGTGATAATGTATGCAGTATAGACAGGCATGGAAACGAGGGCCACCAGAATATCTAAGGAATATAAGACATGAACAGGCCTGCTAGGGGATATGTGCTGATTGGTATTCATAGATACTCTTTAGAGACAAATTAGAAAACAAAAGGTATAGGCTCAATTTAAAATTAAAGCTACGATTGTGACCGTGATTGCGTGACTAGTACAGTGGCTATGACAATGACTGTGTGACTAATACTGTGACAATGACCGTGACTGCGATGACTACAACTCTGTAACTGTAACCGTTCCGGGGATATTGTATGAAAAATTATAATTACTACCACTTTACCATTACAAAGACAATCAAACTAATACAAATACTTAGAATAATACTAATACCAATACCAATACTACTGCTACCAATACTACTACCACTACTACTACTACTACTACTACTACTACTACTGCTGCTACTACTACTACAACTATACCACTACTATTACTACTACTACTACTACTACTACTACTACTACTACTACTACTACTACTACTACTACTACTACTACTACTACTAATACAACTTCTACTACTACTACTATACTACTACAACTACTATACTACTACTACTACTACTACTACTACTACTACTACTACTACTACTACTACTACTGTTATTAAAAGTACTACTACTACTACTACTGCTGCTGCTGCTGCTGCTACTACTAAAATAACTACTACTACTACTACTACTACTACTACTACTACTACTCCTCATACTACTACTACTACTACTACTGCTACCGTTTTTTCTATTATCGTCGTTACAAAATACAAACTTGATTTACCTGCCACTGCCAGTGATACGATGAAGTAACTTGTAACATTGCGAAGTTTGCTGAACGCAGCAAACGCGGCAATCACAAGGGAGTTGCCAAATAAGGCCATCACTGAAATGATGATGAGCAAGGTTGAAGACGCCAAAATCATAGTGGGGTTAAATGGTGCCATTTCCTCCGACGTACTGGAGTTGTTTGTCTCGCAACTAAGATTGCTGCACGTTATCTGGTTTGCCATCTGAATTGAAGCAAAACAAACATGTAAGATGTAGCAATGATAATGATAATAGTACTGATAACTATAATATGACATAGAATAATGAGTGATGATATCAATGATTTTAGTGATAGTGGCAGTAACAGTGACTCAGCTGTATAGACAGTACCAGTTCTGCTGGGGGCTAACCTGCGATGGATTCGTGTCCTGTCCAGGAGGAGTCAAAGACTCTCATTTACTTAGCACTATGGAAACCGGGGATATGCGCCGGCCTAATGAGCCACCTATGGCTCGGAGAGGATTTAGCTTCTATGATAATAATGATAGTGGTTAAACTCATTGTCCAGATGGTGTGATCATCGGAAGTTTGGGTTTTTGCCTCACTGTACTCTTTCTGTAAGCGTGCAAAAGTGAAACTTGGTGTCCTTATTTTAGTCAAGCCATGATATGTTTGTGCTTGTCAAAAACATAAGATTGACCATTGCTTTGCCACGATTAAGGCATAGTAAATATGTAATACATTTAACTCTTGCAAACCACGTGTAGATCATGTCTTAAGTTATAGACTACAATGGTTATAGTCTATATTTTAACCACCAAAGTGCAAAGTTCACTTATTCATAAGATTGTTTACTGTTTATAGTCTTGAATTCTCTCAGATAGCAAATCGAAATAGAGCAGTTATGATGCGGTTACCATCTAATCTCACCCGTGTTGGGGGGAAGGGGTACTACGGGGTTGAAAGGGTGTAGGGATGACCATCAGAAAAGTTCCCAAACACCCTGAAATAAACCTCTCGGTTTGAAAATTACCCTAAAAACGCTAACTGAAAATTGATCTTTTATTCCATATAGCTAGCTGTTTGACGCGAAGTCTCCTTGTGTTATGCTGATTGTTATATGCAGTGCATAAAGGCGCGCGCGTAATAGGATGTTTGCCAAAGTAGTTTTTGAACTCTTGTTCAGTACGCACGTTTATCAGCACAGGAGACTGCAAGCAGTCCAATAGCTTCGCGTTTTCAACCCCTGTAAAATACCAGGCTCTTGGTTTAACACCAGGTTTCCTTTAACAACCCCTAAAAATGCCGGGCTGACTTTTTTTAAAACCCCAAAAGAATATGATGGTCATACTTATAAACCCAATGCAAGCCCCCCCCCCCCCTCTCCCACAAGAATTCCCTCGAATCATCCCCTCCTCCCAAGCGTTGGCAGACTGAAAGGCCTAGACTGAGAAGGGTTCTAATAAACTTTAACATGAAAAAATAGAAGGTGTTGGCGAAATTGGAAAACATTCACAAAGAAACAAAATACCTTGCAGGGAAATAAACAAACGGATTGGGACAAAATAAGACTCAAATGCTTTGAACAACTTCAAATTTATTGCTGCGATAACTTCTACCTTTTTAAATCTTGAGAGCTGTTATTCGTGGAAATCCTGACTTGTGGATAAACCTTGTGCCCCGCGGTTTGACCAAATCATAATGGCCTCGACACGGAAGTCCTTATTTAGCTAAAAAGCCAAGCTGTGAAAGGGATATCAAAGTTAAAGGTATAATTCTATACTTAGTCATGTCTTAGTTTGACAGAAGAAGAAAATTAGTATGTCCTTGAATAATCGGATTTGGATTTGGATCTTAAAAACACTAAATGTTTTTCGTCAGTTGATATTTTCCCTCTAAGAGTTGATGTCATGTTTATTCAGTTCAAACTTTTGAGAGGTACATATCTAAAAACTAAGTTTAACAAATTGATTTTCTGAAATTTAACAAATAGGTAAAAACGTACAATACATAAACATTCTGCAGCTTGGAAATTAATTTGAAAACTTATAACCACTCTGTTACATTTTACCATCGTACAATCTCCATGTTTTAATTTCATACAGTCTATTTCTCGAGAAGACTCCCAAATAAGTCTTGCATATAGTAAATTATTAAGCTTAGAAACCCAATTTACTAAACATTTCTTTTTTGAGAAATACTAACAAGATAATAATATTTTGTTTCTGAAAAAATATTTTTAAAAAATGTGACGTAGAACAGATTTATTTGAAAACTGAAAACATCAGTTACCTTAGCAACTTATCGAATTTTGCACCTGCCTTCTGAACAATATAAAATACAAAATACGTTTTATTGAGACAGTTTTAAATAAAGCAGATTTTGTGCGTTTAAGTTCTATTGCAGTAACGCGCAAAAAATTTGCATAAAGGAAGTAATCCAATTAAATTTTCGTCCTCTTCGTCCATGAAAATATATTAAAGTAAAAGAAAGTTTTTCCCAAATGATATCAAAGCTAAAATATTTTCTAAAACATTTTTCAAAACTTAATTAAGCGTTATTTTCACAAAATTCGGATTACTGTTCTTCAGTAAATTTTCATTCTTGGCCTCGCTTTTCTATTTTTCTCGGTACTTCAAAAAAAAATTATTTAAAAATGTCATGAGGTCGCTAGGTTCAAGCGGCAAGGTATTGAAAGATTTGAACATAGATGAAGCTGTAATTTACGACCTGACACTTTCTAATTTGTCATTTCTTGTATGTATATTTGTAATACCAAATATCAACATATGATTAACGTTTTTTGATATTGCACGTCTTTACAAGTGTCGAGATCTTCTTCCTGATTAAAAGCGTACGCATTTTAAGCGCAGAAACATCCAAGATAAGAACATACAGATATACTAACCTGTTCTCCAAATTTTTGCGAACACTCGTCAAATTGGTGACAAAAGCACATATTAGTAAAAACTGGCAAATCAGTTTTGATGCAAAATTAAGTAAAAAACAATGTTAACCGACTTTCTTTGCTTCTACTTTAACCGATTGCAGAGGATTAGAAAAGAGAAATTTAAGTGGAATTGATCTATAGAAAATGAGTAACTGGGATGACAGGATGAAGATATGATAATATCGCATTGGTTGGGGGTAATTCTGTTGAATACGTTTATTGACAGTAATTCGTGCGCGAAGCGCGCCATGCTTTCTTGTAAAATGGGCCTCCTGATGTTAGAGATTGTTCATTAAGCACATCCCCGACAAGGAGAAACTAAAATTGCTATATGAACATGAGCAGAAGGGCCGCAAACATTAAGGTAAAGGAACAACAGCTTAACAAGGTCTCGTATTCATGTTAACCATTCACACTTCGGCCTTCGCAGCTTGCTCTTGGTGAAAAAGACCACGGAACTCGTATTAAGTTTGTCGTTAACAAATATATCGACAAGCAATATGAAATGCAGTCAACTTAATAGAGCACAGAAGCAAGATAAAACTATTTAGGCGGTTAACTTGCTTGGTTCTTTTTCTGCCGGATTATTCATTGTCATAAACTTTCATAATAACCGAAAAATCTAATTAAGCACAGTGTTTGAACTATCACATGAACAAACTGCGAGAACAATTATCAAACTGCCCGAACCGAACACGCAACTTGAAAGTCTTGATATGCTTTTCTTGTTTTTTTTGTTTGACTAAACGCATAGACAAACAGAAAACAGAGTTTTGCAACTATACAATCAGTTACATTCGGGGATTTTCAAAAGGTCGTAAAATGGCTGGATGTAGAAATATTCCTACAAATAAATAAATGAGCAAATAAGGTAAATTTTACATCCAAATACAAAGCGTATTGTATTGAAAAGTGTAACATACATCTAATTTTAGATTGAGCAAGAAAAAGTAAAAGTTTACGCTCTTCTTTTAAACCTTTTTGTAACTTTCTTGCTTTGAGATCAAAGTTAGTCCGCTTGAAAAAGGAAGCCTGAATGGCCAAAAGACAACATGAGAACTAACAGATTGAGATTGTTAGTGAAATGAACCCTAAAATCAACTTTCTTTAAATAAAATCATAATCAAAAGTTTTCTTTCCTCGTGTCGCGCTGATATTCCGAGAAATGCTATAGGTAAATCGACGCTAAATTTCACGCTAAGAAATATCGATTTTTCAAGTGAAACTTAGCGTGGAATTCACGAGTCGGGCAACGGATTTTCCTTGAATCGCATAGCAGTTTATTTCTTCAAATAATTTGTTGGTCAGGTGCAAGCGCACTTTGGGGAAACCAATTCTATGCTCGGCTGTACATGTCTTTTTCATCAGCCAATAAGTGTAGTGCAGCGCTAACAGTCAACAATCTTCACTCTGGCTTTCACGACTCATCCACTGAAATGTATTCTCACAGGAAAATAGAAAGATCTAAAGTTAAAAATCGATTCTTTATTATTTCACATACAGTGACAACAACTCAGCTGCTTGACAAGGATTAACTGATGGTGAATTACAAGACGATGAGTTTGACCTCTGTCGGGCTCTGATAGACACGAAACGACATGACAATCTATCAGCGAACAAACAAACGTCGGCAAAATGTCATAAACTCCAATTACTGAGTATAAAGTATTGAGTTTTGGCTCTGAAAAGGAAATGTTGTTGTGATTTCAAACCAAGGACAATCTAAAACTGAAAGCTGGTTTGGTCACTTTATAGAATAACAAAGCGAAAAACCGAAGGAAAAAATAAAATGAATGGCGACCAAATCTACTGAAGAGTTGTTAAAAGTTGTACCAGAGGAAACGCTGTTCTGGTCTTATGGCGGAGGCTACAACGATCGTTTGTGGGGAAAAGTACAATTAAACTGAATTTGTTCAGTCAGCGGACACTATTGCTTAATGTTGTGCCGGTTGCTGTTGACTAGCTAAATCCGGCTTAATTTTTTGACATTTTTCGCTGCTTTTCCTGTGGGTTGTGGCTATGACCCGCAACCGAGTCAGCGTTTACATTTACTGTTAACTCACTCAGACATTTCAAGTTATCCATTCAGTCTGTTACATTAAACGAATTTGTTGTATTTTCTTACAGCTGTCTTGTTTACTTGAAGTTCGAGTCGTCGACGAGTGTTCGCTAGTCGCTAAGCCTAAATTTGAGCTCAAAATTTATAAACTATTTGTTTTTGGTAGTAAATTTAGAGTTTGCCATGCTCACAACTTTTATTTTCATTCGAAATGAAGCTTTCATTTCATGTAAAAATCGCAAACGAAAGTTCTCACAAAATCCGCACTCCTTTGTCATCCAATTAGGACACTGCTTTTAACAAAACTGTGGGTATTCCACAAAAATTAGCCACTGTACCAAACCAATCAGCATGCACGTTATATGGTGAACTATGCGATTCTAATATTCGGGTCGTTTAGGGTCGTCGAGCGTGGGCGCTTGTTTGTTTGGTTTGTCAGCGATATAAACGAAGGTAATGTGTGACGTAGGTGGTTATAGGGAAGCGAGCGAGCGCTTGAACTGTTTTTCTTTTCATAAGCTCGCTTATATCACACAGTCAAGAGTGAATGTTAAAGTTTTTAAACTTTTAAAGATTTTGTTTGGCAAAAGTCGACTTAAGGGACAATGTTAGATTTAAACATTATCAAATGGTAGTTTGAATCTTGCATTTATAAAGTTGAAGAGATTGTCGATTCACGAGTTGAAAGCTCAGAGGGAATCAGAGGGTTGCGGGTTCGATTCCCGTCAGTGACTCAGAATTTTTTCTGAGCTTTCAACTTGTGAATCAACAATTTCTTCAACGTTAGATTTAAACCTTATGAAATTTTTCCACAGAAAAATTTCGAAGAAAAAAAGGATGTATATGTACTGATACCAACTTCTTTAAACACTACGTTGGCTAACTCCTCAGTTTGGTTATTAACATTCCCTGTCTTCGAACGATGTTAATATAGCATGATAGATGATTTAGAAATGGAGTGTTAGGAGATTGAAATAAATATACAATATCAGATGAAAACAAGAGTAATTTGACTCAGAGAATGCTGAAAAGCTATAGAGCCAGTGACGCCCTTATTTGTTTCCGAAAGCGCGGTGCATCACATTCATTTCCACTCGGGTGCGAAGAATATTTTGCAATATTATTTACCTTATGTGGCAGCAAGACAGAAATTACAAATATTGCAGCACAAGAGCGGAACCGGTTAAGCTTACTTCCCGCGGGGCAGTAGGTCGGCTATTTCCTCTCGCGTCATGTTTGGCATAAAAAAACTATTTTAGAAAAATGTCTCAAACACTCTTAACATTGAAAACAGCGCATAGATAGTGTCGTTTGGAACTGAACGTGCTAAAATTTAAAAGCTTCCCAACCAACAGAGGGGAAATCAATGTTTGCATTACTTTACTTGTACAATTGGAGCAAATCACCCATAAGTTGTTTTGAGCAATTGCATAGAAAAAGATTAGTTCAAAATTCAACAATGAAAAGTTTAAAATTAATAAACAGACATAGTCACAATTTATTATGACCTTTGTTGTACTATAAAAGTTAACTCTTGCAACAAACAAACAATTAACTTATCCGCAGAAAACTCCAGCAAAATTCTATGTAGTATATTACGAGCCTCATACTCTGGTGCACTCAGACTTTTTTTCAACAAAATTAGTCAATCAAAAAAAAATCAATATGTGTTTTGAACTCTATTTTGTTAATAATGAGACCCTATGCTACACAATAAGACTAATAGACTAGCTGGCCGGTCAGCCGAGATAGCTAATTTTGACTAATAAGAAATAGTTTTTAAAATTTGTTGCACTTTAGATGAACGATTTACTGAAAAAAATATTCGAAAAAAAATTCAAAAGGCATTTTAGTATCCCAACACTCAGGGAGCTTGAATATAAAACGAAAAAATGAAGTTTTGCTATGAAACTGAGAAATATGGTCAGAATTTCGTGATTGCAAGATTTAACGTAAGGTCTTTCAATGAATTTCGTTTCAAATATAGTCTTCAGATTTGGGCCATCGTTGCAAGTTGTATCATATTCCCCACGTTTCACAAGCTTTTTATAGTTCTGTTCTTTTCAGACCATATAAATCTAAACAGTCGTTTTCCAGAAACTACAAGCGTGGGAAAGAAGACCGACGGCTATACTGAACATGATTCAAAACTTTGATTCAGAAAATCTTATGTTAATTTCTCTTAAGTGGTTACACGAAGGCGGATTAAGGTGACAGACGGCTACTGTAGTATAAAAGTTAAAAATGGAAAAATCAGAGAAAGAAAGAATGAAGATTTACCTCAAGCCAGTTAGCTTCCTTGAACGGATACAACTTTGTCCAAATACATTTTCTGCAAGTTTGAATAATGAAATACCCCCTTTATTTTATCAACCTCAAAATATTAAAATCAAACTGTTTATTACAAATATTCATTTTTGCTTTTAAGGTTAAAACCAGTCAATTAGCCGACACATTAAGAGTAATTATTATTATATCTCAAAGTCAATTATTTAACCACTAAATACAAAGAAACCGAAGGGATAAACTTTTCAAAATTAAGATACTTAAAAAAGATAAGTGCTTGAAACCCCCTGAGCGTATCTTTTGGATGTTTTTTTAATTGAATTATCAGCTTTTTTTTCTCAACGAAAACTAAGTTAAGTTAAGTTAATTTAAAGAGAACTACGACGAAAATACGACGGAAAAAAGTATTCGTTTTTAGCTCACAAGACGCGTGTTAATGACGTAAGTGCTGTCATAGTAACTATGAAATGGCTTAGTTTCCTGCATTTTAAAGATAACCAAACTTGTTTACCACTCTGCTAGCTAGTTAGTTTGTCATTTTTTTCTAATTTAGCTATTTTACTTCCTTCTATAACTATACTACCTATACGGAAACGAATGTTATCAGTCATCCAATCGGGAAAATCATAAGATAAATTAAATCTTTTACTGGACAATTTGAGAAACGTACAATATGCGACGTTTCAACCGCGTCACACGGCCTTCAGCAGGCAAATGCCGCACTGTCACGTAAAACCACTGTGTCACGTGACAGAGTGACAGCTTACTACCTATGGATACTGTTTTTCAGGTTTCTAGATGTTAATTCAGTAACATCGTTGAGATTGGTTTAGAAACAGTCTTACTCGAGTTTCTGGGCTTTCGCCTGTCGTCAGAGATTATAATAGGGAGCGTAAGCAACAAAGACGACAAGCTTAACTAAGCCGGTTTGAAAAAAACACACTTCTTCCTCGCCCCTTCCATTCACGTATTGCTCGAGTTACGCTTTGTGAATAGATAACGATGAAAATGTTTTTGAAAAAAACACACTTCTTCCTTGTCCCTTCCATTCACGTATTGCTCGAGTTACGCTTTGTGAATAGATAACGATGAAAATGTTTTTCTTAAAGGTGGATGAAGATTGACAAATTTGTATGTGAATAGATAACGATGAAAGTGTTTTTCTTAAAGGTGGATGAATATTGACAAATTTGTATGTAGGTTGTTCTCGTAGTCGTAGTCCGGTGTAGACTTTAGAATTGAGCTTTTTACATTGTTATTTTCAAGATGACAGCGTGCAGGTGACCAGCACAGTGCGTTCCAAGAATTACTCTTGTTTTCTACGGTCGTCGACGCTGCCTACTCCTACTATTAACTCTCTGACGACGGGTGAAAGCTTAGAAACTCGAGGAATATTTTCAAACCGATCTCAACAATTTTGCCAAGCTCTAGTATTTCTATATAGAGCACTCTTAAAAACTACTAAAGTTTCATCACTACACATAGGCGAGTTTCAGTCGTACCCGCGTTGTTATTAATGAGTCAACTTTGATTGTTAGTTTGAAACAAAGGTTTCTTTGTTTAAGGTCCCGAACGTGTTTAGATTTGAAAGAGTTAATAGTCCGCGTTAATAGTGCGACTGCATCTTCATGTTGGTCAGTTGTGGTCGTGTACCGCCCACCTATATATAATTATAATACATATTTTGCGCGAACTGGGTCTATTGCATGGTGCCAGACTAATCTCAGTGTCAGCTGTTCCAAAAACAGCCAGCTCGAGAGGATAACATTGCTAACAGTAATTTTAATCTTTATAGAGGAAAGCTCTTGTCTCTAATTGATTTTCAAGGAGGTCCTCTGGTAAAGTAAGCAAAGATAGGGAATTGAGAGAATTGAGTGCAGATCTCTTCTAACCATAATTGGTTGTGAAAAATGGACAATTTCTTTAAGAAACAAAAAAGAACTGACCATATTCTGGTTGTTTGACCTGTTTTGAAATGGCGGTTCCTTTACGTCATCAAATTTTACGGTGATTAGACTTTCATAGAATAGCGTTTTGTCGTTCTCAAGTTTAAAAAGGTTAATCAAAGTTTTCTGTTTCGGTAGATTTGAATTTTCTAAATAATAAAAATTTCGAGCAAATTTTAAATCTTAGTAGATCAATACTAATGCAATACCAATAAAAACAAAACTGTTCTGGCTACAGATAAGTCAGATAATTGATCTAGTCTTAATGACAATAAGCGAAGATAAAAACGATTTAAAAATGTCTAGAGCTACTAGGCATTTACAAAGGATTTCGAGAAAGCTTTCTTGCTACTCAAAGATTTCATTAGAGATGATGCTTTGCGTTTTTGTAGCTGATTTTTATCTAGATTATATATAATAAAAAAAAACTTACCTCACCAGTTTTAGCAACTAAGACTAGTAATTAATCGCTACTAAACAAATTGCGGAATAAGGTTTTGTGGCGCTTTAACTTTGAAGCAATTACATTAGCATTGATTTTAATTTATTTTCCTGTTCATTGAAGCTTTGCACGATTTTAGCTTTCAAATGTACGCGATGTGTTGAACGTGTCTTGTTTTTTCCAAGTTTTTTATAGTACGCGAAATATTCTGGGAAATTGGATTGATTTTAGTATTTTTTCCCCTGTTTCGGTGATTCTGGTTCCGCTATCGCTTTCAACTGAACAGTGTTTGCTTCAAATTATTTGTATTGTTTTGAACGAAGACATTGTTAGATTAAATGCATTTCCTCATATCAATCTCAGGAAACCTAATTCTATTAACATTTTAGAAATAGTAGTCAGGCAAAACACGAAAGCTGAAAGACTTTCCTAAACTTTACTTTGGAGTCCTATCAAGTCTTGTACTCTTTTTCTCCAAGCAAAAACGTAAAATTCGAATTTTCGAAAACCTCTATGCCTTATAAAGATTTTTAAAAGATTGAAGAACACTTTAGATACAAAATTGACAAGAGTTTTTTTCTTAACATAATTAAATGTGTAATCATTTACGAACGCCTTCTTAGTTTTCTAGCGCCAAGCATCATTAAATCTTTCAATTTCATTTAGTCAGTAATATCTATAACTTCTCATTACATATAACCGACATACAAAACAAGACATTTCATATTGAGACATTGAGAATTGAGCAAACACAGCGAATTTCTTAAGATGATAAGTAAATTTCTCCCAAATTCGTTTAATACAAAGTACGGGCTCCAGTTTGGAGAATTAACCAATACAACTTGGACCAAAAGGATTAATAAAGCTTTTAAAAGAAGAATGTTTTTGCAGGGGAAAATGGACATTTTTAACTTGCTTATAAGGCATGGTAGCTTTTGTTTTAATGATCAAAAATTTTAAATTCTGTAGGTTTTTTTAATCTGAAATTTTTTTATTTGGATTTTATGAACAAAACAATTTACACGTGCAGTTATTGTTGGGTAGAAAATTTATTTGATGTAACTTAGAAACCAGTTTCGGTGTTTAGTTTAGCGATGTAGTGCTTGCTTCTTATATCAAAATCTTGAACTGAAATTCGCCTTGAAAGTTGAAGAAAAATAAGTTGTAAGTATATAAGTTACTCAATTTTGGAATTATTCTGAAGCCTCGATGCTATTGTAAAGCTTGTGCTCATAAAAATGAAGCCAGTTTTAATTAATTTGTTTAACCTTTGGCTAGTCAGTAATTAGGCATGGAAGCTCTTTTTAAGGCGTTTTTCCTTTTTGATTGCCGCATTACCAACTTGCACGCAATTCCAGACCAAAAATTATGGTTCGCATTTAACTAACCAAAAAATATTTTGTATTTTATTTTTGAAAATCCCAAGAAAAATATGAATAAAAGCAGGGGAATTGCATCCATTTTTGTATCAAAAACTTGAAATCTTCGAAGATCGTTCTGAATTAGATGTATGCAAATGAAACTAGCCGAGTCTGTTGTTACAGGTAGGAAAAGAAAACGAAAAAATTATTTAATTTCTCACTGGGTTTTTCTTGGCCTCGATAAGGATCAACAGTTAATCCACGAGATCAAGACTCCGACATTTTGGTGAAGGTCATAGAAAGACAGAATTCTTCCTGTTACAAATTTATGTAATATTGATTCCAAGAAAAAAAATTAAACTTTTGAAGAGAAATGAGTTACAGATAGATAAATTAATCGTTGATCATCGAGAAACTTAATAAATATTTCTGACTCCGGAAAACGTTACAAACAAAATAAGTGAATTACTTTAACGTAAGTTAAATTGTAAGAAATTGTCGTCTTAAAGTTTATTGGAATCTTAAAATTTTGGTGCGTTTTGCTTTTCATTAGCAAAAAATGACATCTTTATGTATGTTTTCCAAGAAAATATCTTGTGATCCATGGATAATGGATGAAACAAGATATTTTTACATTTTTGTAGGACCTAACGATCACTTTTTCAGTATAAGGATTCCACCCTTATTTCAATTGATAAAGCAAACATAAAAAGTAGACAAAGGACACTTGAGCATAGTTACGACAATAACTCTTTCTAGTTTTTCTGCTTTAAATATTCTTTATAAAAACATTTGAGCTGTTTTTGAGATATTGGATAATGAACTAAATTTCCCAACTGTACGTTCAAATCTGTTTAAAGTTTTTTTTACAAATATGAACGATTTTAGCAAACCTTGAAGTAATCGATTACCCAATGAAAGAAATGTTACTTCAACGATCTGTTTTACAATTTTGTTAGTTCTGAAACAGAAATTTGCTGTAACCAAATAGCTAGGCAGAACTCGAATAAAAAAGACAACTTACTAACGGGACTATTCCATGAGTACTTCTTGTACAAGAGCTGATTTTCAGAGGGTTGAGAAGAACGTTTTTTAAATCTCAATTGCTCCGTTTAGTCCTTGAGAAACACTTTCGTGCATTTGCACCGCGCAGATCTAATGGATTAGCAGAAATCATCAGTGTACGTGCCATTCTATTTCAAGATGTTTAATATTAAAATTTGCTTTGTACTTAATTCAATTGGTATTTCGAAAATTTTGTGTAGGAACAACACCACTTTTACATACTTTCAAATTTTGAACAATGTACGGCACTAAGAGCTTGGAAAACAAAATAGCCGCACTTGATTAGCGGGTAACTGACTTTAGGAATATATACATGCTATGTTTTATACGAACAAGGTCCAGATTGGGAAAAATTTAAGGACAATTTGAGAACAAGCTAAGGCTTGGATTTTTAACTTAACAACTAATACATGAATATAAAACGGTTTGAAGTTTTTTTTCCCCTTTAATAAGTCATTGCTTCAAATTATATGCTGTACACGTATATTTGCCCTGGAGTTAGTTTCTTACAATTCCGTCTACCAATCCATTCATTAGTATTCCAACAACCGTTTGGCTTAGTTTTATTCAATTTAAACCACACACAGAAATAAGAAAAATTTAAGAAAAAATTGAGTCTCAAATCACCAAAAAGTTAGAACAAATTTACTGGTTCTCCTAAAAAAAAGCGTGTAAACTGCTTAACGTAGGTTAAGAAAGTCAAAACGAAAAGTGTGAACATCCTTAATGATTTTGAATCCTTGTTAATATTGAGTAAGTTATTTCTAATTTCTAATCGGAAGGGGAAGCTCTTGATTAACGTACATAACTTTCTTGCTTATATTTAATTTGAAGAACTTAAGCTTTGCGTGCATTTTGAAAGTTTGAAATGTCTTGCTACATGGTACTGAACAAAGAGCAAATCAAACCGTCAGAGCTTCACACAATCTTGTTCTCTGTCACTTTTTTGCTTTTCGGCTCCGTTCGGCTCGATGGTTGTGGTGCGTGGTTCTGTTATGGTATTGTTATTAAGACAGATATTTTTAAAAGTTCGAGCAACGCGCGGCCAAAAATCCCATAATTTCTTTTGCGAAAGTGACAGTTTGTTGACATTGGC
>JAOBRD020219512.1:7868-25825 GCA_027575215.2 Hydrozoanthus sils | reverse complement strand
GCTGCCTTCAATGCTTTACAAGCCTTTGTTGAAGAGTAGAGAAACATTCATGTTAGACTCAAATTAGATAACTCAACGGCAGTGGCTTATATCAATAACACGGGTGGGATAAAATCCCAAACTCTTGATACACTTGCATGCACTATATGGGATTGGTGTATTTCAAGGAATATATCTCTTTCATCACAACATATTTCAGGCAAATTAAATCTTGAGGCAGATCTCTTATCTAGAGAATTTATTTCCAGTTTGGAATGGTCGTTGGATATTAAAGTGTTTAATAAATTGGTTTCTATGACCTTTGATTCTGAA
The DNA here is from genome assembly GCA_027575215.2 of Hydrozoanthus sils. Lineage (NCBI taxonomy): Eukaryota > Metazoa > Cnidaria > Anthozoa > Zoantharia > Hydrozoanthidae > Hydrozoanthus > Hydrozoanthus sils. The sequence goes on along the minus strand of JAOBRD020219512.1, from coordinate 25,513 downwards.
TTGAATTATTTGCCTCAAGACTGAATGTTAAGTTAAAGCAATTTGTAGGTTGGCACCCAGAGCCTGGTGCTTTTGCTGTTGATGCTTTTAGTGTCAACTGGTCTAATTACCAATGTTATGCTTTTCCTCCTTTCATTCTCTTGATCGAGTTCTGGCAAAAATACGGAACGACAATGTATTGACACTTCTTGTCGCCCCAACATCGACAACACAATCTTGGTACCCTTTGCTGCTACAACTTTCCATAGCACAGCCAATACTATTACCACAAACAGATCACCTGCTAACCTTACCACACAGTCAAGAGATGCACCCTCTGAGGCACAACCTACATCTGGCAGGATGGACATTGTCAGGGTTTTCTGTCGGCAAAGGGCATTTCTGATAAAGCAACCGAAATCATCAGTGCATCATGGTCCACCGGGACTGACAAGCAGTATAAAACAGTTTGGAAAAAATGGCATTGCTGGTGTCAACAAAGGAAGGTTGATTTACTTTAAGCACCTGTAAGTGAGGTTGTGAATTTTCTAGCAGATTGTTTAACAGATGGCAAGAGTTATAGTACAATTAATACTTACCGCTCCGCACTGTCTACCATCTTATACTATGTGAACAATGTTGCAGTTGGTTCACATCCATGCGTTACAAAGCTACTCAAGGGAGTTTATAATCTTGGACCTCCAAGCCCACGTTACTCATCTACTTGGGATGTTAAGTAAAGTAACCAGTTATTTGAAGACTTTGTTTCCTTTGGAACAACTTTCTTTAAAGACATTAATGTTTAAGGCTGTTATGCTCTGTGCATTATCATCAGCACAAAGAGGACAGACGTTGTGTGCTTTGGATCTCAATTTCATGAACATGACTAGTGAAAGTATAAATTTTACTATAGCTGAACGCTTGAAAACTTCTAGACCCAGCAAGTCCATTCAGAAAATAGAGTTTTTCTGTTTGCATGAGGATACTTTTCTTTGTCCAAAGATTACGCTTACAGAATATATATCATGCACTGAAAGTTTGAGAAACAAATCAGAATCTAAATTGTTTGTTTCATTTATAAAACCACATAAAGCGGTTACTACCAGTACTATAGCTAAATGGCTTAAGTCTGTGTTGTCTGCAGCAGGAATAGATACAGGAGTATTTAAGGCACATTGTGTACGAGGTGCCTCTGTAACAGAGAAATATGTTAAGGGAGCTCCATTAGAAGAAATCCTGCATGTTGCTGATTGGTCAAATGAGACTACTTTCAGAAAATATTACCTTAGAGACAAGAACATTGTAAATTAATGCTTCAGTGTTATTTATTTAAGTTATTATAGAAATGCAGATCAATTGATAAGTGGATAATAAAGTAAAGTATTCTGTATCTTGGCTTAGGTTCTTTGAAATCGCATAATTATCCCATAATGCGGAGCATATCGAAAGAGCATTTAAAAGTTAGACAAGAGGTATACTTACCTTGAAGTGTAATTGTAATTCTCTGAAAATATGTGGAGCATTATGGGATAATGCTTCACTCCCATGGTATGTAAGCAAATATCTTTACCCCTCCCATGGCAAATCGGACCTGCACCAACTCATCACTCCAGGAAGGGCTGCTTTAATGCTTCGCTCCTGGGGTTATGTTCCTTCCACTCATTTGCATTTAAATGACTTTGAAGTGTGACCGCTGACCTGTTAGTTACTTAGGAAGTATGCATAATTATCCCATATTAACGCGGAGCATATCGAAAGCGAATTACAATTACACTTCAAGGTAAGTTTACCTCTTGTCCAATTTTCAATTTTTTGGTTAGGCGGTCTTTCACTCGACCCAATGCCGCTCGACCACAAAATCCAAGATGGCGGCACATCCTTGCCCTGTGAGGTTTCTGCGCTAAAAAAAAACACCCAACCGCTTGCAAGCAGACTTAGATGAACACTCCCGAAGAACTACTTTAGTATCTCGGGATAAATCACACAAAAGTTAAAAACACCAACAAAAATAGGTTTAAATCGGCACCTATGGGTATGAATAAGCTTATTTCATTGATGAAAACAATGTGTAGGAAGGCAAACCTGAAAAACGACAGGCTTACAAATCACAGTGCTCGAAAGTACATGATTCAAACTCTGAATGACGACGAAATCTCGCTTTTGCATATTATGCAAATCAGATCAGTGGACATAAAAATGTGCAAAGTATCACAAACTACAGCCACGTAAATATTAACCAACAGAAAAGAATTTCTAGTATTCTTAGCAGCGGAGGAGAAGAAAGTTCTATTATACCGGCTGAAAAAAAAGTGAAAAAGAGTCTGGAGGTCCAGTCTGCAACGGCTTCGACAACAACAACAACATCTGGAAAAAGACAAATCCTCTTAAAACTGTTTGAAGCCGCTGTAACACACGGAGTAAAATTTTCACATTACTATAAATACATTAAACGAATCTCCTACCCTCCTTACTGTAGCCGACAAAAAAAGAAAGAAGATGGAAAAGACTAATTATTATTGATTCCTACTCAGACTGAACACTTTATAATTTACGGTTTGCTTAAAGTTAAAGTTAAAAGTTTATAATTTATGTTACTCCGTTTGATTGAACTATGTAGCACATTTTAAATGTGTTTGATAATTTTTCAAAAGAATCATTTGTTAGCCATGTACAACAGTTAAAGTTTATAAAGAGTTGAAGATTAGGTAAAAGTTACAAGACTTCAGAATCTTTGTTCTCATGTTTTAAATATCATTGACAAAACTATTAGTTATTTGTATACTCTTAATTGAATTTTAAGATTAAAACGTTTTTTTTATGAAAATTGAAACGAAATCTTGATATGTATATGATAAACAGAAAACAGCACGGAAAGTGCTTTGTACAGTTTTTATTCACTCGTCTTTTCGTATCATAAAACTCACTCGTTCGTTTTATGCTACTTCACGACTCGTGATCGAATAAAACCTTACGCGCGCACTTTCCATGAAGTATTCTCTATTTATAGTATGTGGCTTGCTTATCGCCCTTTGTTGCAGTCATAGACTGAATAACAGTGGAAGTAGTTTTACAAGGTACAGTTTCAAGCCCCGTTTACACGAGCAATTTTTTCTTGATAAGTTTATTAAGTTGACAATTTCGATTGCTCGTGCAAATGATCAACAAGTTTTCCTTTACAATTTTTCATTGAGAAAGTTTTCTTGTTCGTGAAGCTAAGTAGACGACTGGTAAGTTTTCCTTGACAAGTTAAAATTCACTTGTAACTGGGTATCATATCCTTGTCATATTTTCCTTGTTGGTAAGTCTACACGAGCAAATTTCAGACTTGACAATTTTTCATTGTCAAGGAAAAGCTGCCATGCAAGTTTTCCTTTACAAGGAAGATTTGTCAACTTTTCTCCATCTACAAGAGCAATTTTTCCTTACCAAGGAAAACTTGTCAAGGAAAAATTTCTCGTGTTCACGTGGCTTAAGTGTATTTTGGCCTATGGCATGACAGCAGCATCAATGATCAAAGTCAGACGGAAGTTTTACCCCAATTTGGAATTTTGGATTTCACTTTTTTTAGGTCGAAAACTGAAGTGCTCGAGGAAAAATTCCTCGTAGTAGATTTTCTTGCATGTTTAATGAACGCACAGAGTAAATTGTATCATTTTCGAACAACTATTTCTTTGTCCCACAACACTAGAGCTTGCAAACACAAAATAATAAAATTGCTTCCTCTGGACCTCCTTGAGTTGAAGCTACGCCCATGTGCCTTCCTCCTTTTGATCGACCACCGTCATCAGGATTAACTGGGTGACATTGACCAGCAGACAAACTTTCAATTGCTAAAGTTTCACTGCTGTTTTGCGGCAGCTTTTTAGGCTAAGGGACGAGTTGGTTCAACTAAGATTAAAACTAACAAGCTTTAAAAACTGCTGTTTCAGCTGAGCAAAAAACAGCAAGGAGAAGAAACTTTGGTAAACATAAATAACTAAGCATCCATTCATTTTGCATTTCTTTCCACACACACTGAATATTTTAAGAGATAAAACACATTAGTCACCTTTCAGTTGTCTATCGAATTTCAACAGCTTCAGTCTAGGAGACAAACAGAGATCTTTATCGTTAGTTACCAGTGCTCGGTGAACCTTTGATTTGATGTCAATGTGTTGGCATTTTCGATGCAGCTAACAAAGTTTTAGCAGCAAAGTGGGACTAACATTCACAAGTGTATCATAAATTTGTTAAGATCGATGTTTAGTTTACAGTTTGTTTGGTCTTGCAAAGGTAATGGCTTTGTTTAGTCAGCAACTATGTTCGTGATCACGGTCTCTCACAAGTGCCAGCTTATTGCGGATATGAAAGGTCGAAGATCTTTTTCTAATCTGTTTATTATTTCAAAATATGTTAACGACTCTTGGTGGGAATACCATAAGCTACATATACAGTGAATCACTTGCTCTCTGCGCGTACGATTAGTCACCAATCCAGCAATCAGATAAGATAATCAGAAAATGGAGCGTCGTAGTCAACACTTGTTCTGGTATATGTTGAACTCAGAACTTGATAGTCATGGGAAAATTCTAAAAAATTTTTCCCACTCAGTCAAACATGTTGAAAGCTCGATCATTTCTTAAAAAACGCTATGTTTAACTTAATTCGGGTGTTCTCCAGTCTGCATTCGGTGGACTTCATTGGTATCTTTTTCGGGAGTAAAGGTCTCCTTACTCCAAAATTCCCTGAAACGTGGTACAATAGTTCTGACCATTTCTTTGACTTAGGACGAAGGTTAGTAATCCTTAAATTAGTCGTCAGCCGACCCTAAATCGAGCAAATCCAGCTAAGGAGAAGATTGTGTAAATCAGGAAACTGTTCCGATATTCTTTCACATATCTCCAAGGGCGCCCGCTTTTTGAGTATCTTCTTCCTAAACTGCTGTGATTACTAACCGTCGATTGCACGTCAGGCTATTTATAATGAACCAAAAAAGAACCATCAGTTCGCACCTTACGACAGAGAATTTACTTAAGCGAATGTTTCACGTATGTTGGAAGTTGTGACCTTTTTGTGTAGCATGCACGACAATGAGCTTCTAACGTTTTGTTCGCTCGTTTGGAACTGAGTGATCATACCATCAAATTAATTTAGAACTTTACTATTAGAAGGGGAATAAACAAGAAATATAAAAGATTCCTATAATGTTTTCCCTTTCCTCGATCACAATTCGTTCCTACATTTTGCAAATGCTAGTGAGTCGACATATGCACCCACACATGTGCAACTATGTGATACAAAGCGATAATGAGTAATTAATGAGGCTTGAGATGGCATTGCAAGCAAGAATGGTGCATTTATTTTAACAGTTGAAGGAAATTTCTTCTCTACGAAACAACTAAACGTTACTTGGCTTGCATTGCACCACTTAACTTGGTAATCTTCAAGGTTCCACTCACGAAAGTACAAAAAAGATTATTCCGTACTTTTGACTGCAAAACTGTGATAACGCTGGGCGGTTGTTGGTTGTCACTCGCGTCTAGACAGAAACTTCACAGAGAACGCCCTCGCTTCCCGTTAAAAATGATAACATATATTCATTATTATGTGTTGACATGTACTTAGTTGTACAAACAGACAGTTATCGAGCAACATTTTCCTGTTGTGCTGACAATACCAGAGTTCTTAAACAAACACTGGGTGAAACTGTCACAAAACAAAATCTTCCTAGATACAACACAAACAGAAACAGATTCAGTTTACGGGCAACTCCATCGTAAAATATTGAAACCCGAGAGTCCTTTCCAGGCTTTCTTCTGATTGGTTAATCTTATCCTGAATCATGAGTTAATCAACAAGTTCGTTAATTGGTGTTTATAACCTGTTTGGAATGGCAGTCATCATCCTGTGTCGTATAAACCAAAGTTAGCCAGTAACCAATTTCTAGAAACTTTGTAAAGGGGGTGAATATGCAGTCTGTCAAAGGTTCCGACATCGAGCAGCCTGCAATGTCCACCAAAGCAACAGCTTTTTCTATCGCCTCCTTAATGTCTACCAGTGTAGACTACGAAGGTGACGTCTGAAGAAATGATGTAGATAAGTTTCAGTAGCGCAAAAGCTTTCATTGTTTGGTAAAATATTGTACTCGTTTCACTAAACAGTAACAGAAACCACAAAGTCTTATCCACCATTTATCCATTCCCCCCTTTGCAGATCTATCTGGGCTTGCAAGTTTTCTTGGTTAATAAAAAGCTTTATAATAAACGCTATTAAAGCGCTAACGGTGCGCTTGCATCTTTTGATGTCCAACGTCAGACACATTATCAATATAACACTCATAAACCATTCAGTAATTGTTTGTTTTCATGTTCAACATTAGGTGATAAAGCAACAAAAACATGTACGGAAACGAGCAACAATGCAGATGAAAGCGTTGAGCCGCTTGCCAAGAAAGCGAGGAAATCTTCAACAGAGCCAGAGGATGATTCGCAAGATAGCGAGACGTGTAATCTTCGACAAGATGTTTCTGACAAACAACAAGATTCTTCCTCCACTTCACAATCCGTAGAAAGCAGCATGGAAAGTATTGTAGTAGCGCTTGAGGGGCGAGAGCTTTGGGATCGCTTTAATGAGCTAGGAACAGAAATGATAATAACAAAGTGTGGAAGGTAAGTAGATTGTATAGTAGGCCAAACACAAAAGGTCTCCTAAAAGAAACAGCAAAAGAGAAAATAAAATAAGAGCCTTATTAGTACTGGTACACTAAGAGCTACTGACACCATACACCAGCCTATCTTTGCTCTTCTAATGAAGATTTCTTTTCCGCTTCGCTGTAGGAAACTGTTCAGTTCTTTGAATTCTTCAGCTAATGAATTTGTGATACTCCGGTAAAATCCAGAGCAATGGAAGAAAGTTGCTAGAAACAAAGCCTTGTCGGAGAAACACATAGCGTGCAACAAAAAAGTAATCTTAATTATATATTAGTGCTAGTTTTGGTCTAAAACTTTACTTGGGCAAACTTATATTTCACGACGTGAGGAATCTCTTCAAGTGTCTACAATGAGACTCGAACTATAATAACGCAATGAAAAGGGCTATAGCTTCGGTAATACACATTATGCCTACTTGTAATTGTGCTATATACACTCTGCCCCTTCTTTAAGTTGTTTTTAAGCATACACGTATCAAACAAAATGTGTTAAAGATCTGAACGAAAGAATCATAAACGCGAACAACTCAGACAAACATTTGTTCCACCGATGACAGTTTGTCCAAACCATCTGCCTTCAAATTTTTGGTTGTCCAAGGTGACAATTTCCATTGCTAATTAGTGGTGTCATTAATGCGCTAAGTCCATACAAGTCCAATTAGAAAACGTACAAACAAATTGATAAGCCTGTCATACTCTTTATAATTATAGCTAATTTGTTTCAAGCTCCCAGTTGGCACTAGATAGTTCCATTTTTCTAAACACATACACGTTTTCTTCGCGCTGTTCTTGTCTGCGCTTAACCGTCACCCAAAGATAGGGTTTAGCTTGTTTCGGAATACCGATAGAATCTTATCTCGCTTTCTTGTTTAACTACTATTTTTGCTTTTCTTGTATTAAACTTCTCAAAATGTAACTGAAATAGGAGCTAGCTACTGTTGAAAATAAAAGCAAAGTAGCCGAAACTAGAGTTTTTGATGTTAAACCCCCGGTTAAACCGTGTGTTTCTTCTATATCTGGATAACGGTAGGAAGACTCCAAAACAAAGATTCAACCATTAATCAAATACTCATTCAGTTCACAACTTTACTTCTTCCCTTGTCGTTTGTATTCCATTTCATGGGAAAAGCAGGCTGCTTGATCGAATGATTTTGAATGAAATGACGAGCTCAGTTCTGAACAATTTTCCTCATGGACAACGTGTTCATACTCTCCAAACTGAAGATTGGTTTCTTCTTGTCTTCTAAAACCGCTTATATGAAGTATCAAATAAAAACGAAAAAAAATGTTTCGCTTTGAAATTGATAGCTATTCCCAAGATTCAAGCCAGCCTCAAAAAGCACATTCGGCTTGGCGCTCTTTGACAAAGAAATACTTCCTTCCGTATTGTAGGAAATGAGGTTTGTTTTAAGTTGGTTGCGGTTTTTTACATTGCCTCTGTCTGTCACCAAGTTTAGTTAAACCACTGTTATATTTGGTAAACTAACACAAGAAAATAGATATTAACTACTCGTTCTAACGATAGCATATTCAATGTTAGAATCAGTGAAAACGAAAGGTACTGGCTCTGAGTTCATAACTGATTGCTCAACTTTACAGCCATTGAAGGTTTGCGCGGTAAAGTGCAGTAGTAAGTCAGTGAAAAGCTCCTTGCTTCAAATTTCAATTAAAAGCCCCTAGTTCTCGGTATTTCCATTTTGGTTTATTAGAATTAGCTCAAAAAGGCTAACCGTACTAACAGTAATTCAAAAGTAGATTCCAAAATTCATTTCGTGAGTTTGTTTTAATTAACTAACTTTCCGTGCACGTAGTGCATGTAATAAAGTTTAAAGCAAGGCCGTTCTTGTAAACTAAATTTTGTCAAAGTGCATAATAAGGGCTTATAAGTTCAAATCAAGATCAAACCAAAAGTTTAAATTGTATTTCCTCTTTTTATGTTTGCTATTCTAGAACTTTTTAACTTTTAGAGACGTTTGTTTTTCACACATCTTAGAAACAAAAAGTATTCGTGAATCTGGTTCAAACTCCCCCATATCGATGTCCTTTGTGAACAAATTGCTTCTGATCTGTAAGCATACATACTAGACTAACGTAATTTTGTAAAAGCCATGAAATGAAAGATAAAAGCCCTATATAAATCTAATTCTTGCAAAGTTTCAGCACTTGAAGTTAATACAAATTGGTAATTTTTTTCCTTGTCGTAGCTGTAATTTTGTTGTAACTCTCAACAACTCGGATTTTCTTTATACTGATAAATAGTGGTAGATTGATGGAGTCTCTTCGTTTTCAACTGATTTTTGCCTGTAATACTATTTTTGGCTTTTATTATTTGTGTAGGAACCAAAACTAAAGCTTATCGCACTAACTGCTGTAGCGTATGTGTAATGTTATTTCTTTATCATTTAACCCGCAGAAACTCTGACGATCATATGAGTATTTTACAGACTTTATACAGGGTTCAAAGTCAACTTTTTTTCAAGGCTACCACGGATGTAAAATTTGTGGTAGCCTGAGAGCAATTGCAAATTTTAGTAGCGGTCTAAATTTTCAACGTGTAATATGTCTGTAGATGTGTGCGCAAGGATAACTTCATTTGTTTTTAGAGTTAGTTTGCCCAAGAAACAGATATAGCTTCATTCACTCATTGTATTAATTATCATTTTGTTACAAACAATAACTTTTAGTTATCACTCGCACAGGTTCCGCACAATCTTGTAGTAACAAGTTCTAAATGCAACCTGCAACGTTCATTTTTGGTAGCTGTAGGTGGCAGGTTCGAGCCTGTCCTACTTTAAATATCGCACTAGAAGCTGCTTAACTTTCTGGCACTCGTTTATAACTTGCATGCCTTAACAGATAGTTTCAACAACTTTCATAAGTGTCAGAAACTGAGCAGGGAAAACTAATAGTTCATTCACTAAAAAGGCACGTACCAAAGACATTTTATAGTTGCTACCAGGCTCCTTGTAACCCAGTGGTTATGATGCTAGATGTGGATGCGGTTTCCTGGTGTCTAGTCCATTCTAGCCACTGACTGGATCAGTGTTATGCAAGCAGTCCAATTAGCCATGCCCTCATCAAGCTGGTATTAATTCTGAACTGTATTTTTGTTCTAATGTCTCTAAACACATCGACAACGAAACAAAGTTGATCTGACGCAAATAAAGAATTCCTCTATCTAGTTTTTCAATTCTTATTTGAGTAACTAGTTTACTAGTTACCATTCAGTTTTGAAAGTTGTATTGTCTATTACAGTTCAGGATTCTATATTACAGGACTGCTATGAAAATATGTGTTTTACATTTATTCGGCTGATTCTAACTTTGATTGCTACACTTGCGAGTACTTGGGAACACAAATGTAAGATGTACAACCTTTAAAGCAAAGGTAACCGCCTCAAATTAACAAATTTATAATGCATATGCACAAAACTTCAAAGTGCGTTGTGTCGGACGATGCCTTGCCATCAGCCTGGTGCTTCCCAAGTTACATTGACTAAGTATCCTACACAGTTCTTTGACATCCGCTTCGTCAGTTCCATGTATTTGTATAAAAAGTATAAAAATGCCGGGGAGATTGACTGCGAAAAGATGCACTTCAGGTTGGGTGTAGCGGCCATTTTGATGCCTTTGAACAAAAGAACTTTGATGGTTTCCTTTGTTTAGGACACCATTATGGCCGCTTCGTCTTTTGTCTTTGGCGTCTCTAGGGAGTGCGTGAAAACCAAGAATTCATTACATGTACATGATTCATTCTTTTTCAGTTTATATGCACTGCGAAAGAGAACATGTATGCTTTCCCACCTTAAACTAAGTGACGACTGGAAAACATTTGAAAAATGCCGGTCCTCAAAACTTGCAAAATGAGCCATTTACGTTCTGTTTCTAAGAACGATGACCAACTAGTTGATGTATGCTAACGTATTCATGTAGTATTATGTGATAAATAATTTATTGCATAATACTATACAAGTTTATATTACTCACTGACGCATTCAATAGTTTTTTGAAAAACTATATACTTAACGTATTCATGTTGTGATTCATCACTATTTCTCTTCTTTTTCTTTTCTTTCTACTTTGGTTAAACTGACTTATGAGAGGGTCCTTAGAAAATTTCTTTACATTACTCTTTGTTAACCCTTTCAGCCCAAGTACAAGTTCATCATTGTTGAACTTCTCCTTATTTACTTTAACAAATGTAGGTCCTCTTGTCATGAGAAAATGAAGACTGATCAGTTATACCGAAGATGAAAAGCAAAATTCTACTATACTGGTAACAGGAAAAGTATGGGTTCTAATTGGAGAATTTAGCAACACCGGTTTTCCATTTGAAGTATATTTGGGGCTGGAAGGGCTAACAAAACAAAAAGGGATCTGCACCCAACAAGATTTTATTACCAATCTTCTACAATTCTTTTCACTACGTTCAGCATTTCTAGTTTATATTAAGTGTAATAACACTGAGAGGCATTGTACACAGGTCAGTGCATATTTATTAATACGATAAACTAGCTTCTTACAAAAAGAGTTGTCCAACGAAAAATTAAGGGCCAAGCGAAAATGACTTTTTAAAGTTGTGAGACGTCAAGTGAGTGTGAACTGGATAGGAAACGGTTTATATGCAGAAACAAATCCTCAATGGACAAATTGAGTTGTCATCTGCAAATTATTTACTTACCAACAAGGAATTTCAATTATTTTTCCCGAGTTGCATTGTTGCTCATCAATCAGAGGACTTAATTCTAGTGCATAGTAGCCATAATGCTTGCTAGGTCAGATTTATTATTATTTTCTCAGTACCAAATGTTATTTTATGTGTACATGTATTGTCGAGATCGAGGGTTTGATGATTAGCGTTGCCTGTCAACAGACGTATGTTTCCAACTCTGCGTATCTCTGTGAGTGGAGTAGAAGCAAAGGCCAACTACATGGTCCTAATGGACATTGTTCCTGTGGACGACAAACGCTACCGCTACGCCTACCACCGCTCGGCCTGGTTAGTAGCCGGAAAGGCCGACCCACCTGCTCCTGTTAGACTTTACATGCATCCAGACTCACCATTCACTGGCGAGCAGCTCCTCAAGCAAATTATCTCCTTTGAGAAAGTCAAGCTTACAAATAGCTCTGGAGACCAAAATGGACATGTATGTATGTACTGCTAACCTTAGTTCTAACTTATGCATTAGCTTTAGCTAAGGTTTGGCAACACCGCTATATCACTTCTACATTCCACTACGTACCACGGCTATAGGTTTTGACATTCTCATTGGCATTGACACATTGATACTGGCCACGACATTGGCATCGGTACTGACCTTAGCATCGGTACTGGCATTGGTATGTTGACATCAGTACTGGCACTGGTATTAGTATCGGTACTGGCATTGGTGCGTTGACATCGGTATGTATTTATTTTGCATTGGCATTGGCAACGGTACTGGCATTGGTGCATTGGCATCGGTACTGACATTGGCACCGGTACTGCATGGCGTTGGTATGTTGACATCAGTACTGGCACTGGTATTGGTATCGGTACTGGTATTGGCATTGGTGCATTGGCATCGGTACTGACATTGGCACCGGTGCGTGGACATTAGTACTGGCATTGGCATTGGCATTGGCATCGCGGTACTGGCATTTGTATTGGTATCCTAATCAGTATGTGCTGGTGTTGTTGTTGGTATAAACAATGGCTTTGCACTGCAGTTGGAATTGGCAATAGAACTAATATTCATTTTAGCTTGATCGATGCGGTTGCAGTATTTTTAGGCTCTAGAATTACAAGGCTGAAAGAAGTGGTTTATGTTCAGTTATACAGTGGTTGAGTTTTGGAATCGAAGGACGCGAGTTGATGCTGACATATATAAACCTGTTTGTAAATTCACCTAATTTTCACCAACCTATTTTCTGTTAGAAGGTTGGGAGAATTTAGCAACTAATCTAGTGAGGAATGAATGAAAGGTCAACAAAATATTTTCTATATGAAGCCAGTTTTTTGTGGTAGTGGACAGCTATTTGCGGGCCGCATGATACGTTTCATTTCTTCCAAAAATGATTCCATGGTTTTATGAGATATACAAACTTTTGAAAACAAGCAATTGGTAAATCAGTTAATACCTGTCAGAGAAGTTTTGAGCGAACACCTTTTATGTTTTAAGCGATCTTCAAAGAAAGGTTTTAATATCATGAATGTCAACATAAATGAAACAAGAATTAGTTTAAACCAACTTTACCCGTCAAAGCAGTTCATATCAAAAGATCTTTTCTAGACTTTTCTAGGTTCAACACTGGATTTTGAAAAGCCTCTTTTTCCGGCTTTTAAGTCGACATATATCACATAAATTTATAGATATATATATTATAGATAAGCCATATACAAATAGCTTAACATCATTTGTCCGACGGTGTGGCGAAAGCTAAAGAACTTTTTCGAGCTTAGCTCAAGGTTGCACACAAAGTCTGTTTTCATTAACAGCTTGAAGTTATACTTACCTAAAGCTATCTGCGAAGACGTTTCCGGCTTGCTTATTTACTAATTTGCCTATATTTGACTTTTGTTCCAAGTAGATAGTGTTAAACTCGATGCATAAGTACCAACCTCGAGTGCACGTGATAAAGAAACATGACCATACCGCGTCTGTCATCAACTTGAAATCCGAGGAGATGAAAACTTTTACGTTTCCAGAAACGACTTTCATTGCCGTCACAGCTTACCAGAACCAACTGGTAAGTCGTATCACGGGTCGCTTGTCTTCCTTCAAATACTCAGCATAGAAAGATACCAGAACTTTGTCACAATGAAATACAGACATTCTTATAAAGAAATTGGTAAAGAAACAGGGGGTGCAATTTACACGCTTAATAATAATAATAACCAGTAAATTTGGCCGAGGCTCATTGTTTTTAATTTTTCGGCGATCCGTTCTTAAATTGTTCTTATTTCTATATGTGTGGTTAAAATTGTACAAAAAAGACATTGCAATGCACGTACATTGTAAAGAACTAATTTCACAGCAAGTAAATGTGTACAACGTATAATTTGAGGCATGACTTCAGCGATTACAAAAGAAAAACTGCAAATCATTTTTATTTATTCTGTATTGTGAACTTAAAAAAAGTTAAATAAAATGGCTATCGAAACCGAGCCTCAGCTTGTTCTTAAATTGTTCTTAAATTTTGGTCTTGTTGTTCTTATAAAGTTTTTCTTATAAAAAAAGGCGTGTATGAAAAGTTATAAACACCACAAATATAATTATGTTCAGTTCCAGAACAAAGCCATACTTTCTTTATTATACGCAACGTCGTCGCCCAAACAACGTTCAGATTTTTCTTCTGAAAAGTTTCGCTGTATTTGCAGCATAATTTGTTTTCGGACCATTTGCTGATTCCCACTTTTCGTTCCTCTTTGTCTTTTTTCTTTTTCTTCTATTTCCTTCTTGTCAAATCTCCTTGTCTCCTTGATCATTCCTTTTGTCCGCTTCCATTCCATCTAGTCCTGCATGCCTAACTTGGTGTGTTGTGTTTATAGATTACACGTCTAAAGATACACAGCAACCCATTCGCAAAAGGATTTAGGGACTCACTCAGAATCGTTCCTGTTCAAAGGTAAGCCTTTTATGTATCCACTCCACTCAGCTGCCACCAGTTTTCACAAGTCACATAATCTATAAACCTTTTAACCGTCCCAGTTATATTGGTAGATTCTTCCAACTAGAGCCGATACTTTTCTTTGACCCAGTTTTGGAGAATTTTACTTCAGTTCGCTCATAATTAAGTACGCACATACAAGACAAGATAGAGAAAGAACATGTAACATCCTTTTCTCCTTTGGACACACTCGTCCGAAGAAATTGGTTTGAATGCCCCGACTCGAACGTCTCCTGGTTACTAGTTAGGTAGTTAGGCCCATGCTGGCAACATATAAATTTACGGGGTATAGAAATAGGAACTATTTTTTCTTCACTCGCGATCAAGTATGTTCTACTGCTTAGAACCTTTGTACAAAGATTCATATGTTCAAGTAAATACACATTATTGGCGAGAAAGGGAACCAACATGTTTTTCTCTTTCCGACACACTGGTACAAAAAATTGGTTTCAAAGCCCCGGGCGACTAAGGGAGTAGTAGAACCTGTACATGTAGGGAGACTACACGTGTTTCTGTCTTGTGTTGTGTTGTGTTGTCTTGTCTTGTATTTTCTTGTCTTGTTTTGACTTGCCTTGCCTGTCTTGTCTTGTATGTGCTCATGAAAGACTGTCGCATTGTTTTACAAACAAGAAAAAAAGCTGTGCCATTAAAACAAGTGATCGAAACCTGTTCCTATACAATATACACTCATAACATTTCCTCCTGTGTTAATGAATGTTGATACAGAGAATGCATCCGCGGCGAGCAGCACCATCCGGGCTATGGAGCAACTCCGCTGTACATTCCTACCACGGGCGATAGATACTTGCCTGTATCTTCAACAGTAGTTCGAACAGCAGAAAGTTACTCTGATCACATCCATGGCTGTTTGCCGCCGCATAATTCAAGTAAGTGTCTTAGAGATTCCGTACAAGGCTATTCACCTGCATGGTCCAGTCGGTCCGACATGAGAGTTATAGAAAGTGTCTTGGTGACGATTTCTAGTGACTTGATTCTGTTTTAGTTTAAACAAAAAAATTCTTACAGTAACTGTCTAGGATGTTAGAACAGGGGTTGGTGCAGTGGGAATTGGCAAAATAACTGCCTTCCAATCCTGAGGTCCCCGGTTCGACTCCCAGCCTGGTCGAGGGTTGGAGATTTGGGTGACTTCATTCCCTCTAAACTCAGATCAATTCAGCTTTTCATCTTTCCGGGGTCGGTGAAACGAATACCAGCATATGTGGACCGCTTTGAAGCAGCTGCCAGAGATACCAATATATGCACCCAGTCCGCTGGGGATAAACTTATCGCTATAAAAACGCCTTTGAGATTTTATATTGGAAAATGTGCTATAAAATGTACCGCTTTACCGTTTACAATTATGCAAAATTGCAACACCTTCCCTTGATATAGCTCAATCCCCAAATTTTTATTTTCTTCCTTTGATTCTATTCCTGAAATTTTATTTATTGTTCACATTACAATTCTTTTCTACTTGATACTTATTAACTTATTTTGCTCTCTATTAAAATAACTTAAAACTGACTGATTAATTCTTTTCCTGCCAAATTTATATAGCTAGAAAGCAGTGACTTATTCGAAAGCTTTAGCTAGTTTGGCCCCTACGCACATTCATGACTCAATTTTTTACTCAAACACTATTTTTTCCTCTACGTGATCAATACCGAGACAGAAGTGGAATATTTTCACTCTAAAAAATTGCGGCCGTATTTCTCTGCTATCCGAGGTAAACATTCCCACTTCCTACTGTACATTTGTTTTTCAATATTTCTTTATTGAAATATTCCGTATTCAGTATATTTTCAGATAAATATTCAATATTTCTCAGTTATTCGATATTCAATATTCCGCTTCTGTCTTGTATTAGATTGTATTATGATTGCAAAGAGTGCAAAATAAAAAATCTGAAACCTAAACTCTAAAATTCTACCATTGCAACTACTCTTAACTACTTGACCTTAGAGTTAGAAATGAAAAAAAAATTACTGAGGATTTCGATTCTTAATTGTAATTTGTCACTTTCGACACGAAGCTACTTACCCAATCTCATTATACAATTTACCAATAAAACAAGAAATCTATCGACTCCGTAGAGATGACTGTACACATTAACTGGACAATAAACTTTTCTGTAACACGTTCTGTTGTTAAATTCACTTTGAGCCCCATCTGTTTAATTTTCTACAACTTTTTCTGTTTGATTTTAAAACAGATTTGTTGGGCCCAACGGCAGTCAACCACTCTAATGTCATATGTTCTGGACAGAACAACCTCTTCGTACAGATTCAACCAACGTCTCTTCCCACGTGTAACCGCGGCATTAGTTGCACCCAACAGCCCCGTGCTGTATATCCGACGAACTTTTCAAGCAACGACGTCATATATCCCTGATTTTGATCGAACGCCAAGGTACCAGCATCCGGGGCCGAGGGACCTTGCCCCTTTTCCGCCCCAAATATTGCTAGATTCTCTCAACTAGTACCATTACTTTTCCCGTTACCAGTTTAGGAGAATTGTGCTTTTCATCTTTGGTAGTAGGCTGTGTTTGACCCGACAGTTCCCATTTTCTTATTACCAAATGTAGTATGCTGAATAGGTAATGTAAGGAGAAGTTAGATGTTGATAAACTGGCTGAAGCTGAAATGGTTCAGCAACAAGGACTGCGAAGCCAACGAGATAGCGTAGGAAATTAAAAATCTATTTCTGGGCCCAGTTGTTCAAAGGCCTTGTTAATTACCATGACAACCAATAGCCTTTGTTAAAGTTAATCCTGGTTTAAAGTTGATCGGCTTTCGAAAAACCGGTCCCAGGTTTTCTCTTTTTCTTTTTGTAGGTAGGGCTGTTACGGTACGTTTGCTTTTTTTTTGTCCAAGTTAAGGTTTTGAACCATAAAAAGGTTATATAATTTGCTTCTAGTAGGTAAACGCAGATTTAAAGCGATTGCTGTTTGACATTCTAGTACTTAGGGCCTCTTTATATGGAGCGAGTTGTCCCGGCAAGGCGAGATATCTCGGCTTTCCGGGTTTCCCGTCTCTACTGAAGTTTGCCTTTTCGTTTACATGTAGGCGGGCTATCCCGGCTGGCCGAGTTTCCCATCTCGGCGAGCCGGGGCACCCGGCAAGTCGAGACAACTTAAGTGCATGTAAAAGCATACAGCCGAGATATCTCGGCCATGGCGGGAAACTTTAGTGCATGTAAAGGCATACAGCCGAGATATCTCGGCCATGGCGGGAAACTTTAGTGCATGTAAAAGCATACAGCCGAGATATCTCGGCCATGGCGGGAAACTTTAGTGCATGTAAAGGCATACAGCCGAGATATCTCGGCCA
>JAOBRD020219410.1:0-25826 GCA_027575215.2 Hydrozoanthus sils | reverse complement strand
GAAAGTTTAAAGATTAATTTTGAAGTTAATATTTGATGTAAATTGGCCAAACCGTTCTCAAACCAAAGCTGTACTAGTCCCATGCATGAAGGAATGGTTTGGCGGTTTTACTCAAATTTCTTCTTATTCAAATATCTTTTTCAACTTTCTCACTATCTAACAAAAGTTTAGGTTAAGTTCCGCCTTAAATTTGGCTCATAATTAACAATTATTCCACAAACTCGCGTGCGTGAGTGAGTGGAATAATTGTTTTATTAAAAACAAACAACTGGATATATGAATCAAACATTCTGCTAAAACTTTTGTTTTCCAAAACTGTAAACAAATTAATTTCAAAATGTGTTGAGTAAACGCTTTAAAAATACTGCTTACAGCAGTACTCACCGTAAACGTTTTATGTTGCTGGGAATGGTGTCTTCAAGGAGTTTCTCTATTTCACCGTTCGAAACCTCGACAAATCTCGGTATTCCGCCATTGTTTCGACGGCTCTGGTTTTGATTTTCGCGGCTGTTTTCCATATATGGTCAAAAACATGTATATGAGATAATATACAATGAGTAGGGAACCAATCAAATCGCTTAAAATTCAATATCCAGTTTTTTGATTGTAATATTAGAAAATATGCGACAATTGTCTTAAAACTTGAATTGAATCAACTATCAAAATAAGTCTTTTTCTCTTAATCAGTTTAAAAAGAATCAAAGATGAAATTGTTTTCAAGAATTATTAGGGTATACCCGGCCAATGCATCCTGGCTAAAGAAATAAAGATGTCTGTGCATGGTTCGGAGTGTTCAAAATGGCGCCGATTTTATATGAGTTATTAGTTCTTCTTTTAGATGTAAAATCCAAATTGGTTACAGGTGTAAGATCTAAATATCATTTACGGATCACTTCCGAGCTTGGAAAACAATCTTTCTAGTTGAGATTACCTGAATTCTACACATTCATTTGTAACTACTCTGGAACTTCGTTCATTACTCAAAGAAGATGAAAAAACAGTGCATACTTTTTAAGAGCAACCTACCCGAGCAAAGTCCAGGGAAGCACAATAACACAACACCAATATAGCCCTGATGCAATCCCCCATTCAAAAGCTGGAAGATCAAGTAAACCAAATGTCAACCAACCGTTCTGACCACAATCGAGCAAAATATGGATGGTGTTGGAGCACGAAAAGAAAGATTGCTCAGTCTCAAAGCCAGGCACCTTTTGTAGCAACTGTTACATGACTGAAAACAACCTTGCTATCCTTTGATGGTCATCCAAAGAAAATTTAAAGTGTATTACAGAAGAGAAACAAACCACCGAACTCCTACAAAAGATACACAGTTTGCTTATCAACTCACAGGGGAAACTGCCTGCACCTGTTCATCTATTCACCTATCTGAAGATGATCAACGAGTATACGACTTTTTGAGGCCCACCCGTTCTCTGTAATTGCACAGCATGACACACTGACAAAAGATGCAATACATCACTTGGCGCCCCGGATCCACCAGTCCAAACAAAACTATAGAGGCACTAACGCAAAATGACCCAGCAGCAATATGCAACTCCCTCCCATCAGCTGCATATATAAAAGAATGAGGTCATTTCATGCAAAAATTAAACAGTCCCATACTCCGATTAAGCTCTTCGCATAATTAACAAAATTATGGCGGGCGATGGCAATTACACCTTGAAATGCTGGAATTTCAAGTAATGGCTCAAAAAACATCCCAGACAAATCAGCCTTACTTAGCGGAAACGATAGTGGGCGTCTTGGCCTACACAAATTCACAAGAACAAGGTACATTCTCTTCAAGGAGTACAGAATACAAACCCAAGCAGTCCCACATCAACATGTGCCTGTTCAAGGCAAACTGGTCTAGCTATTGGAAACAATCACCATAGCAGACTTACAACCAGATCAAATCACGAAAGAAGACCTTGTTTCACGACACAACAACAACAACTTTGAAGGGCTTGTAACGCTAGGCCAGCCCTTCCACCTTGCCATAAAGCCACTCCACGCCATGCCCGCACCCAAAAATTATCTATAAAGAAAATGGGAGATTTAGGATGACGTTTCGAAGCCATCCGAACTTCAATTTCAAGAATGGATGGCTTTTTATCGTCGATATGTGTTACCGTCAATCTTTATTATAAATACTTTCAAAAGTTTTTTAGTAAGAACCTTGGAGAGTTAAAGTAAAGCTCGATAACATGTACATGGTCAAATGAAGATAAAGAAGGTGCGTTAATCCACAACAAGTGTGGCAACACGATAGTCAATGAGAAAACTCTCTCGACAGTTTCTCCAAGATACGTTTCTATCTTGACCCGACTATTCCACGACATCAGATTCCGACTAACCCGACTGTCTGGAACGATATGTGAAACCTCTTTATTTGATGAATCGGACGCCCTAACCAGTGGCGCTAACCAAGAAGACATTTCTAGCATTAGTGAAACCGTCACACGTCCCATCCTTCAAAATAACTAAGGAAACAACGCCGGCTTCTCTTGGAGAGCAACTTTATTCAACACATTAAACCTGAACAATCATAACGCCCTTGTAAGCAACTTAAACTTCTTCTTAGAAAAATAATCAGAGAATTTATTTATACGAACATTTTGTTAACAGCTTTTTGCCCTTTTGAAACAAATGGTGTCGAACGAAGGCTGTAAAAATATTCTGCAAAAAGGCTTTTCTTAGTTAAAAACATTACGTAGCTTTCGACCATTTGTACCTTCTTTTACCCCTCAGCTTGCGCTGGTAGCCAAAAGGCACTTTTAACTACTACTAAAACGAGTAATGCATTCTACCATAAGGATGCCAAATCAAACTGGTCAAACAGTCTAGTTTATCATGTTTTACATATTTACTTTTTTTCTTTAAGGATGCCGCGGACCGCCAATGAACATCGAGTCCATTGACGGAGCGATTACCAGTCCTAACTATCCAAATAACTATGAAAACGACCTCAACTGTGCGTGGAATATAACTGTGCCTGTAGGTTTCCGAGTTCAGCTAACGTTCGACCAATTCGAACTGGAAAGCCATGCTACTTGCAACTTTGATTACGTACAGGCTCGAGACGGTGCCACTAGTATCTCTCCAGTAATTGGAAAGTACTGCGGCAACAGCACTCCCAGCGTTGTTAGTACTGGGCGGAGTCTCTTCATCAAATTCAGCTCGGATTACAGCGTTACAAAAAGGGGGTTTAGAGCCAGATTTAGAGCAACAGGTAAAACGTTTTTTTTTTCAATTCCCATGGTTGTGTTTGTTATAGAACATCATAGAAAATACAATCCTAGCGTAAGCTTTTGACGAAAGCAACGTCACGGGAAAGATTCGACTTCATAAACTTTACCTGATGACATGCTGGCTTTCAGTCACTGCTCGCTCTCCTTAAACAGCAAAACGTTTTTGCAACTTCTAGTCCTTCTATAAAATCGTCTAATGAGGAGGAACTTTCACCCCTTGAGCCACATGCCATAACTGTTTTTTGGATATTGCCCCTATTTAAGATCAATTTTCGTATTTTGAAGTTCATAAAGTAATCCAGCTGGTCCCCTTTTAATTTTTTTATAAACAACTTTAATTAGTAAGAAAGAAAATAAAATCCAATCAAAAACAGCTGTTAGCACTTGATATTTTAAAGTAACGGGTTTTAGGTATTTTTCGTATACTATTGATACTATCCAATAAAGTTTAGTTACATTATTGTTTGATAGGGTATTTATTTGCTTTATTAAAATTAAGGAATTCTTTATGAACACCTAGTATTTAAAATAATTTAGATACTTTTTCATTCAAGCATATTATAAGTTAACAAGTGCACAAATGATCACAAGCTCTGATACAATTTTACAGTGTGGGTGAGGGCCAGTTCTGATTGCATGGTAGAGCTCTTCTCCCATGTCTTCACAAGGAGGCAAAACTTCCTGTTTTTATCTGTTGGGCAGGCGGCCTTACCCTTTATTTGTTTGTTTGTTTCTTTTTTTTTTCTTTCTTTCTTTCTTTCTTTCTTTCTTTCTTTCTTTCTTTCTTTCTTTCTTTCTTCTTTCCTTCCTTTGTTTGTTTGTTTCTTTCCTTCTGAATTTCTTTCTTTCTGAATTCCTTTCTTTCTTTCTCTTTTTCTTTGTTTGTTTGTTTCTTTTTTCATTCTTTCTTTCAATCTTCCTTTTATTGTTTGTTCTTTTTTTACACTTGTGTATTGTATTGTCAGACCAAAACCACTGCAATAAATTTATTTATGAATGGTTTTTTATCTTCTCAAACATCTTCAGTTTAAGTTGGTTATCATAATATGTGCAGCAAACAGCAGAGAATAAAATGTTCTTTTATCTCAAATATGCGCAGTTGTAAATTGCGGGATGCCAGCAACTCCTCGCAATGGTTCGTCTAAAGGAAATCTCACCACATTCGGAAAAAACTTTAGCTTTGCCTGTGACGAAGGGTTCTACTTGTTGGATCAATCCGTCAGAGTTTGCCAGGAAAACGGCGAATGGAGTGGCAGCGACCCCGTTTGTAAACCAGGTAACTTTTGAAGTTGTAATAGACTGGCGAGAGGTAGTTTTAAAGTGATTGACATAATCGGGCCGTGGGACATGTCTAAAACGCTTCCCACTTCTCTCATTTTAAGTTAATTTAGATTCAAAGCAGTTGAATTAAGTTGAAACCCAAGTTATTTCAAAGTGAGAGCAAAGCTTACAAAACCCGACAATTTACGAAGTGCAGTTCTGACGAAGGAGGCAACTAAAACAAATGCACAACATAAAGTTAACATAATCTCCAACGAGGAAGTTTGTACAAAATCTTGAAAAAACGTTTGCTCTAAATTAGGTTCAAGAGTTGCACTCTTTTCTTTTTTAAAAGCAATGGCCGAAAGGTTATTCTAGTCTTGCTCTCCTGGTAGCTACAGAGGAGGATGCGGATTACGTCTAATAGCTAGCAACATTATCTAGCATTTGTTTGAACTATTTTTTAATGAGTTAATAAATTACAGATGTTGGATTCATTGGCTCACAAGTTGATTCTGCTGGCATTGTCGCAGTTTATCACAAAAACAAGTGGTTTCCTGTATGTAGTACCACATGGAACATTACATCTGCGCACGTGATCTGCCGCTTCTATGGGTATAAAGGAGCGTTAAATGCGACGGTGGGAGATCTTCGGTTCAAAAGTATAAACAAAAAACCTCTGAAAGTATCCTTCAACTGTTCTGGGAGAGAGAGGACAATCAAACAGTGCATGGTTATTGATGGCGTCAATAAGAGTTGCCATAGTAACTCAACAGTCGCTTTCGTTTGTGAAGGTTAGTACCTACAGTTGAGCCACAGGCAGCCCAGGCCTAAATTCAGTGTCTACTTGCAAATGCAGTAATTGTCTGGAATCAATCACGAAGTAAAATTGCAATTTCATTTTCAACAAAATTTGACCAAACACGAACTAATGTTGTTGGTTTTTCAGGAATTTTGAAGGGTTGAACGGACGAGCTCTGCAACATTCTTTGCTTCAAATAGAACTTTTGTTAAGTGTCCATATCAGTAATTTAAATTTAATAATTCTGTATATATATCAAACGCCATGCAAGTTGTTTTGATCATTTCCACGGTTTGATTTTCTTGTGCGCCGTCATTTTGAAAAATGACGTGTTTCAATTGCAGTGCCAGTCTCCACTCACGATGATAACAACAGCAATGAACGAGAGGGTTCTGGCACTGGAACTGAAACACGTCGCATTTCAAAATGGCGGCGCTTTGGAAAATTAAACTGTGAAAATGATCAAACTGAAATTGCCCGACGTTAAACAAATGCACAGAAATTATAACAAATATGAGCTGTTGATACGGACACAGACTTTATTTGAGACTAAGAAAGTCTTAGAGCCGAAGGCTAACAAAGGACCAACAGACTATCAAGAATAACATCAGACCAAATTTAGTCAAATGTTATTAAAAATCAACCTTGCAATTTTACTTTACTATTGGTTCCATACAAAGACTGTAATTGTAAGTCAGCATTATTTTGTACCACGTTGATTTTATGCCTGTGTTTGCGCACGCACAAGAAAGAATTTTAATTAAAGATCAATGGGAGCAACTAAGAGCAAGCTTTAATAAATTGTTTGGTTTCCTCAACCTTTTTGGAATGAAATAAAATTTTCAATTACTGGAATCTAAAGCCCTTCAAGTTTTCTGCATATTTTCTCATTCCATTTTCCCAAGTACCTAGTTGTTCAAGAGACAGTAAGCCCTCATCCATGCCAGGGTTAATTTTCATGACAACCAATAGGTTTTGTTAATAGCTATAACTTAAAATTATTGCTAGTCAACCCTTGTATAACTCAACCCTGGTTCCTAAAATAAAATAAGGAACTTATGCTCATTATCAAGTAATACCAAGCAATCGATATCGTGACAAGAGACGATAATACGAGCCAATTTCGTTTGTTTGAAGTAACTTTTTATCCCTTGTGTGCCTTGAAAACAATTGCACGATAACGCGAGGCGTTTTTGGCTCGTCGCATCCCCCACATCATAACTTTTTCCTTTTTCGTTATTGCGCGTATAATGATGAAACTTGGCAAACTATTGATGGGATTTTTGTGCGTTAATTGGCTATGACTGTTAATGGATTATTGACGTCATTGTATGTTGTTTCGTTATAACTTGTTTTCTTATTTCAGAACGCTCTTTTCTAAGTATAGAGATGCAAGCCAAGCTTGATTGCATTTTGGAAGCGTTAAACCATTTATATCCACTTACATTGTATATTTGTTGATTCAACAAGAAATAATAAAAGTAATAGTTTTTTACAATTTCTCCCAGAGTTCATTGCTTTGGCAAGGAAAATGGATTTAACTGAAAACAATTGTTCAAATCCATGGATCCTTTGCTTTTAGCAAAAGTAATTAAGAATATATTGTTTTCATGGCATTCTTAACGCAGATTATAAGAATTATGAAGAATTAAAAAGTGTATTAGGAAAAATGGGTTACCATAGCTGCGCCGTTTATTATATGTTTACGCACTGCTAATCAAAAGATTCCCCCAAAAGCTTTATGAAAAATTGCGAGATTTCACCTTTGAACCTTAAACTTTTTTTGAGTTATGCACGGAAAACCAATTGGGCCGCAAAGTGCTTCCTTCACCCCGGTCAGAGAGGGTTAACTGATTGGCTGATAATCATCTTTTACTTCTCCATACTGAAAACAGTCAACACTTTAAAAGTTTCTTATACGCCAAGCTACCTTACACTCTGCAGTTCCAGTAAGATTAAGAGATAAAAACAGCGGAGAAGCAGGAAAAGCTGGCCGAGTAGAAATCTTCTACAAAGGAGTCTGGGGAACTATTTGTAACCAAGGTTGGGACATGAGAGACGCACACGTTGTCTGTAGGCAGCTCGGGTTCAAGAGGGGAGCTCTAGCAGAGTTTGACTCACAGGCAGAGCGGGGAACGGGTCAAATATGGCTTAAAGATCTGAATTGTGTAGGAAATGAGACTTCGTTAAGTTTTTGTCCACGAGGATATTGGAGTAAGGCGTCTGGTTGTTCCCACAAAGGCGATGTCAATTTAATTTGCCTGTCAGGTAATCATGCATGTACTCCAATATACAAGTATCTACATATTGAGTAACAACCAGCGTAATTAAAAAACTTTTGTGCAAACTTACTAGCTAGTACAACCCTGTGATTGATTGGGTTGTGTAACAGGGATACCGTCCACGCTTGGGAACTCATCCTTGCAGCAGTGTGCGCGCCATTGCTTTTTAACCCTAGAACGTATGACGAAGAAAAAGGAAACGACGGCATGGGGGGGGGGGTCAACCCCCCCCGTCTAAATTCAAAAGTGTGCAACCAATTGCCATGAAACTTGGTATGCATAATAAGTGTCAAGTGAACTTCCAAATTTTGTTTAAAAAAGTTTTAAATCATTAGAAATATTTACAAACATGAATTTTTAAAGAAAAACTACTGAACTTGTAACATAGACAAAATATGATTAAGTTTCAGTCATTTGTTTAGACAGAATACCATTTTTGAAAGCAAATGACGAGTTTCGTCGTTTCCTGTGACGTAATCAAATTAAGTTCAAAAGTTGTGTCATTAATCAAAGAACAGTTGTGCCAAATCTTTTGGCAATCGGTACGTTTTTTATCCTAAAAAAATCGAGGGGTGGGGTGGGGCGAAATGACCCCCCTCATGCCTTCTAGGGTTAAAGTGCAGCATTTGCGACATCTACACTAATTAACGGGTCTAGCGAGTAATAGGAATTTTTAAACGTTTTTCTTTTTTACTTACAATAGTCTATGTGAAAGATAGTAAAACAAACAAAATACTAGAAGGTTAACAAAAAAAGCATTGAAAAATGTGTTGCTGGATGTGAATAACTGGTGTTATTTAATAAAAGTTAAAACAACAGTGATAAAAACAGGTTTAATAGTAGTTGAGGGATAAGCTTTTCCATATTGTTACTGGCCTGGGAAAAAAAGCAAACGTGGAGATAATTTGCCTGAAGTAAAGAACGAGATAAAAGTTGTTCGGGTCAAAAAATCTCATCCTTCTGTCAAAGTTAGTCTAGTTCCCAAAAAACTAACATCTTCTACCTTACCTAAGCATGTAGCAATTACATTCTTTACAAGTCAGACTAATTTGCTTTGCCAAACTGCTTAATTATTTGCAGAGAATCAGTAGCATCCTTTGAATTTCTTGCAGCATCAACTTAAGAAACATTCATGCATACAGCAGTTAGAATTTTAAACAGTCTCTCGATCGATAGTCACGAAGCCACTTAATCTTTTTAAATTTTCAATTCAATGAATATGATTTACTTTTTTTGAAGAAAATGTT
Organism: Hydrozoanthus sils; assembly: GCA_027575215.2. Lineage (NCBI taxonomy): Eukaryota > Metazoa > Cnidaria > Anthozoa > Zoantharia > Hydrozoanthidae > Hydrozoanthus > Hydrozoanthus sils. The sequence continues at coordinate 16,984 of JAOBRD020219410.1, read as the reverse complement.
TTGTCACCATTAGATCAGTAAAGCAGATCAAGAGAGAAGAAGAGAAGAGAAAAAGAGTGCATGAATACCACAAGCAAAATATAATTTTGCAGTGAACTGATACAAGTAAAATAGAAGCTCAACTCAACCAGATCATAGATTTGGTATCATAGAACTTTAGGATCACTTTAAGAATATCTAGTTTTTAACTCACCACCACAGCAGTCTATCGAGGCTTTATCGAGAACATTAATATAACAAACATTAATTTTGTTTAGATTTAGAAGAAAAGATCTTGCTTTGAATAAAAAATATCCTCATAAGATTGAATCAGCCGCCTTCTCCAGAGTTGACCTGCACTGGACTCTATGTGAAAAGGGGATCTGAAAAAAAAATTTGTCTGAAGAAAAAAAAAACTCAAGTAACCGTTTCGCGCGAGACAACAATTTACCACTATAGAGAAATATTTACTCTACAAAATCTCCGTGATCATCATTATGATTATTTTCATTTTTTAAAATGCCCTTGTTTGTTGTTTTTATTATCATTGTCGTTGTCATTGTTGTTGTTCTTGCTTTGCAGACATTAATAGCACAAGAGCAGCAAAGATTGTTCTTAGAAAGGACTACCAGATAAACTGTATCCTTCCCAAGGAAGACGCTTTCGTTCAGTGGACTGACCGAGCTGGAGCTAAGATACAAAAAATAAACCCGCGAGCCAGAGTATTCAGAAACACGCTTATCATTAAGAATGTATCGCTGAGCGACGCAGGGGTCTACGAATGCCATGGCCGAAAAAACACCATTCTCATTGTCATTTATATCTTATGTTAGTAAGAATTAGCTGTTTCGTCGTTTTATCGAAAGTCAAAATTGTTATTTTGTATAGACTCCATTATCACTCCATTTAGATTATTCTAGCAACATATTTAATTCAGATAAGACTTTTTTTAAAAGTGACTGATTAGATAGTACTCCAGGTAGTACAGGCAGACAAATCCTTTAGTCTCGTTAAACGCTATGCGTAACCTGAGCTTGACATAAATCTAAGATGTTAGAAAGACCAGACTCAAAAGGAGTATAGTACGAAGAATTCCACACCATCCACATTATTCGATTACAAGGTTTTTGTACATTAACGTGGTGCAAGGTTTCCATAACAGAGTTAATAAATCTCGTATTTGTGCTTATTAACAGCAAACCTGACAAAAATCGCCAGTTTTTATCATCCGACAGCTTTAACTTTAAAAACGCTCTTTCTGAAAGAAGTTGAAAAGAGAATAATGTTGCTCTAAAAGCTAGGATCAAAAATATCAACAACCTTACTTTTCAAAGAGTTAGTTTTTTTTTCTCTTTCAAATGCTATTTTTGTTTACTTTCAGTTTAATTGCGAAAGAAAGAAAACATTAAACCTACAAAAATTAGTTTAGCTCTTCGAGCCATTTAGTTTCAACTAGATCAATTGGTGATACGTTATCCACACTGAGAAAGTAAAAACAACATATAATACGCTGTTCTTTTGTTTTGTACAAACTATCCTATTGGTACAGATATAACTGAAGAAACAGAGAAGCGTCAGGAACTATCTGAAGGCAAAGATGGCGAGTTGTTGTGCAAGGCAGAAGGGGTACCGACACCAACATTCAAGTGGTTCCGAAATGGATCCGTATTGGCTGGAAAGAGGTTTTCTTTAGACGGTGGTAGACTAAAGATAAAGAAGGTCATGGAATCTGATGCCGGTACCTACACCTGTAAAATATTCCAGACGTTTAGAAATTCATGGCAATCTTCTACTCCTTCTGTGGAGGTCATAGTCACATGTAAGTATTTTGTATTACATGTTTTCTCTCATGTTTTTAATGCACAAGAAGAATCTAAAGTGCCGTTAAAGATATCCTTGGGGTTGGTCAGGGTGGATTTGACTGGTTAACATATCCACTTTACTGTTATGTCCATCGTAACAAAAGTGCTGTGGCTATGGGTTGTAGCATTTGCAAAGCCTTCAATTTAAAAGCTCGGCCCTAGGTAGGTTTGGCATTCTAGAGTCTTTTTCACGATTAATTTTAAGCAGAACCTTAACTTTTCTTTGGCACTAGGCAACGAGCAGTCGCCCCTTTTCCTGTTTAGTCAGTCGTCGAAGCCGGTAAACCGAGATGGTGGATGCGAGAGAACTTGGACACAATAGCGTTTTCCTGCACTGAAACGAGGCTTGGTGGTGACAATTTCTTGCTATGTATAGTGTAACGAACATTGCAGTGAATAAGCATGGTAGAACAGGCATTTAGAATTTTTCAACAGTAAAAAAACAGTTAAAATTGATCCAATACTCCTGCAATCTCACATAGCAATTCACCACCAAGCCTCAGTTTGATGCACGTTTGACGTCATCTTGCAAAAAGGCCAGAATCGATCTTGTGGTACACTTTTGCATGGCCAAAATTGGTCAATATTTTCCTGTGGTATTCTTACAAAGCCTTCACTATTTTGTTTTTGATTGGGACTCTACCGTAAACAGCTGTTCTTGTTTGGGTTGGCTTAACAAGCCACCTCTTTGCTTTTGAAGCAGGTTTAAACTGTTATTGAATTTGTGAGTGTAAGCTCGTAGCTGCGTTTTTGTTGTAAATTATGCCATTAAATGTCTAAACCAATGCTCTACTGTTTCTATATCTACATAAGCACGCCCTCCTCTTTATGCACTGTAGACTCACCACTTTTGTCAAGGTAACAATTTACGCCAAGGTAATTTTAGTAGTTTGGAATGTCTGAAATATACTTCAACTGAACTTAGTTTCTTCAGTAATTTCTAACATGTGTACTTTTCAGACCCTCCTCGCTTTGTTAATGAGCTGGAGCCAAGTACCATTGCCGTAGAAAAAAGGAACAAGACCTTAACGTGTGACGTCAAGGCATTTCCTGAGCCAAGAGTTCAGTGGTTTTTCAATAGCGAACCGCTACCTAACGGGAAAAGTGGGACACTACGGCTTGTGCATGTAGAAAAAAATAAAACATTTGAAGGGAGCTATACTTGTGAAGCAGTTAATGAAAAAGGAACAAAAAATACAACTACGAATCTAACTGTCTGCAGTAAGTTTTAATTACAGTTCTACTGGGGTCAGCTAGTAATGGCCGGGACGCAAAAAGGAATTAAAGACGTTGAACTCTTCCCCATGGAAATGGCTGAGGCTGAATACAATGGCTGTCCAGGCCTTTGAGTTTCTGTTTATTTTAAAAAGAATGGCTTAAAACGAAAAAAATTATTAAAAGTTTGTTTTATTTAAGATTTGATTTAAAAAAATCATGGAGTAATTGTTTTTTTTTCAAGGCACATGAAATCAAAACTATATCTACATAGGAATTCCTTTTATTTAACATCTTAATTTAATATTTTCTTTTCCATTTCTTTCGAAAAATTAGTTTTCTCAGACTTCTTTTCACATCTTATTCGAAAGTCTGGTTCCTTCCTCTCCTTCGATCAATTGTTTCCCATCCGCTCCCTGTTAGCATTTTTGTTTAAAAAAAACCTTACTTTTGGTCTGTAAGGCGAAAAAATATCCAGATCACTTATACTTGCCTTTCTAACACTCATTTCTTATTTCAGTACCACCTAAAGTCAAACCGCTGCAGAATGTCACTGCTGCAGTTGGATCAAGTTTTAGTGTAACTTGCAATGCATCAGGATTTCCTTTTCCTCAAGTGTACTGGCGAGCAAAAGGGACAAATAGATTGTCTAAACCTAAAAAGATGACCGCAATTGGAAGCCTTTTCCAAGATAGTGTTGAACTTCACTTCAATAATATAACTGATAACGATACCGGCTGGTACACGTGTGTAGCGGAAAATAAGGCTGGCAGTGTTTCTACATCATGCTGGATTCAAGCAACTGGTGAAAAATGTTGAACTTGCTTTCAGTTAGTGTATCGGTTGTTCTCAATATTTGTCCATGTTTTTGACTAACATAAGCGTCTACCTAATTGAATTGAACTTTTAAAATCAAAGGGAAACACCCATGCTTCTGGAGACGATGCAACATTAAAGTTCTTTGTAATTGAGTAATTAACAGTCATCAGGACGAAAGTTTTTTTCCTTACTTTTACTAACGGTTTTTCAGTTACTGTGCTTACTTAGTGGGTGACTCCTCCTAAACTGTTCTACAATTGATACAGGATTTAATGGAGCCGAAACCAATTGTGGAATTGCACACAGTTTGGGTATCCTGCTGATGAACAGTAACTAATTGTTATGTTAGTTTTACTAACGTTGTTCAGTTACTGTGCTCACTTAGTGGGTTGCTCCTCCTAAATTGTTCTACAATTGATACAGGATTTAATGGAGCCGAAACCAATTGTGGAATTGCACACAGTTTGGGTATCCTGCTGATGAACAGAAACTGTTTTGTATTTGATTTATTTCAGCAGCATGTGCGGTTTATGTCTGTAATTTTTTAAATGATCAACGTTGTTAATGATTTTAATTGAAAAAGCCATGGAAAGTGGAGTGTTTTGAGTAGTTGATGCTCAGCTAACTGTTGTTAGAAAGAAACTGGCACATAGGACGAGTACATATAAAGTATTGACATACATACATATAATCGTTGTTTACCTTATATGGATATGTAGCATAATTGGGGGAAGTCAGGTTATTATATCCAAGGCCTAGGTCTACTTACCTATGGAGCTAAATTAAAAATCATAGGAATATCCTTGGAGAGGATTATCTGTATTATCTAGTAGTAGGAAAAAACCGTAGAGAAAGCTATCTGTTTCATTTAGCTATCTTTCCCTCCTGCAGTTTTTCCTGAGTTTTTCCTTGTTCCAAAAAAGACCTACAACGTTAGGAAAGGCGGCAACGCGACTCTCAAGTGCGCAAACGCAGGTTATCCTGAGCCTGCAGTTACCTGTACTGTCGACGGTAGACCTTTAGTCATAAAGCATTGCCACACAGACGAACAACTGGTGTTGTTTGATGTGCAAAACAACGCATCGTACGAGGGAAACTATAATTGTCATGCAAAGAACGCTGCCGGTGAAATATTAACATCTGCTATCCTCTCTGTTGATTGTAAGATATTTGTTCTGTGCTTACATACTTTTGATCAATAACTTTGTTGAAAGCCATCACACTAATGTCTAGCTCTCTAATGTAAGACGACAGATCGAGAAGAGATAAGAACAAGTTTATGTTATTCATAACTGTTGTGCTTTTGTTAAACCTCATTGGACCTGAAAGTTCGGACTTTAATTCAATACAGCTGCATGTTTTTCTCAGTTGATAATGTACACAACAAAATTTCTCGATTGTGATTGGTTGAGAGCAGTATTGTTTTCGTAAACACAGAGCAAAAAGAGTTAATTCAGTGCAATTTACTATACGACCACAACTTCGACTACAATGCGACTACGAATTCGACCACGACTACAACTTCTACCACGACTATAATTAAGATTACAACTTGGAGTACGACTACGGCTACGATTACTACGGCTTCGATTTCGACAACAATGATTTGGAATACGACTACGACGACTGAGACTACTACGACTAATACGATTACTACGACTGCTACGACTACGACTATTACCATTACGAATATGATTACAACTACTACGATTACGACTGGTAAAACAACTACAACTACTACGACTGCGACAACTACGACTACTGTGAATATGATTACGACTACGACTTCGACTGCGTTTGAAATGACGACAACGATTATGACTTTGATCTCGACTACAATTACTCTTTTTAATATTTCGACGCTGGTCTGATAAGAAATTTTTTCTATAGTTGCCGGCCCTGTAATTTTCTTGTGTATATTATTAAAAAAGTAGTTACACGACTTCGAGTTCAATTTTGAAATAATTTGCACTCATATATTCTTCAAAAATCTCAAAAGGCATTCGCCGTACTGGCTCATGCAATTTTGACACTTTTTGAAAAGCGCACTCGTGCAAATTGTTCCCAAATTGAACTGGAATTCGTGTGATTACCTATACCTACTGTATGCAAATAGTGTGACTACACAGTGTTTTATTTGGTCTTGCTTCTCAACAGTTTACAGCTATCAACGAGTAATAAGTTGTTGTTGTTATAATCCGGAAAACCATGTTTGTTTAATGCTTGTTACTGCCTGTTTTCCAGCCAGCCTTTGCATACGCTCCGCGATTTGTAAAGCGAAATGTATTTTATTAGATACTCTATTATGATACTTTCTACTGAGTATTATCTCTTCAATGATATGGTATACACGAATTATGATATGTTACCATGAGATGCTATCGTTTCTCATATTTTCAATTGTTTTGTTTCATTTCTAAAGTTGTTTTCTTTTCATCTCTGTGCAGTACCACCAAGAATTATAACAAAGAACGGCGATGTTACCTTACCACTTAGGTGGAGTTGGAGAATATTTTGCAATGCATTTGGAGACCCAGAGCCAAAGGTAAACTGGAACAAGGATGGGGATGAAAAGTCAATACGCAGGCATATTAGCAGAGATAACAAAGAAGTTTATATACCAGAACTAACAGCAAATGATTATGGGAGGTACATTTGCACAGCACGAAACAGGGCGGGACAGGCAACGTTGTCCGTCAGACTGATGAAAGCCCCACCACCAGGAGGTTAGTGTTTCTTTGCAGCTATCGTGTTGGTTTTAATAAAGTGTTAATTATGACAGTAAATAATATAAGTACTGGTAAAAAGAACATAAATTTCTCTTTTTTTTCCCTTAAAGTGCCGTGGTACTGGATTCTTATTTTAAGTGCCGGGTCGTTGCTGCTAATCCCTTTAACATGGAACTTGATTCGTCAATGGAGACCGCAAAACAAAGGTGGGGTGAAGTAAAGTAACTTTAGAGAGATGCTAAATATTTCTTGTTCATATCAATGATATCAACTCAAATTGTAGTCTCTTTGTGGTTTTAGGAAGATAGTCCACCTTTCTAATTTATTTTTGCAATATATCTTTTCAAACCTGAGTTGCAATAACCAGAAAATGTTGTGTTTTTCGTTTTGTATGATTTTGTCCGAATTGGCCAACTTGCTGGTAACAGCCAAGAACAACGCAGACACAGAACCAAGGTTAGTAAATTGATTGAATGTATTTTCTATATGTTGTAAAAGCCGACACCAAATAGTTTTCTCCCAATATGAGGTCTTTAACATTTGGCCTAATAAATACCACGGAGGCAGCGGCACTGATCTTGTGGAGGCAGCGGCACTGATCTTGTGGAGTTAGTAAATTAATTGAGTGTAGTTTCCGCGACAGCTAGCTATATACTCAGTGAAGAACTTGAATAAAAGAGCTTTCCAATTTTTGAAAAGCTAAATTTTCAATTTCTTCAAACTAGAACAACAGCTGTTGACCCGCTGGAAATCCCTATTGAGCAGTTACTGTTGGGGAAAGTGTTGGGTACAGGAGCATTCGGAAGGGTAAAGAGAGCGATCGCTCAAGGAATTCCTAATATGCCAGATTCAATCGTTGTTGCCGTAAAAGAGGCAAGACACAACAGAGGTGAGTTTTTAAGCAATAGTGGTTGTTGTTGAAACGTCTTGTTGCGGTACTAATTTTGTTTTTTTGTATGTGTGGTAAAATCGAATGTTTTCTTGTTGAAAACTGGTGATTCGTCATTTATGTTATGAATGAGATTCTCAATTTTTGTAATCAATATAATTCTGTTAAAAATCTTTGAAGTTGCTTTTGATTAAAAAACAATGCTTTTTTGCTTAGATCTGGTGTGCAGAGAAAGCATGGAACAAGAAATGGCGTTAGGCAGAATTTTGGCAGCTGATCGTCACCCTAATGTCATAGCTTTTTATGGTTATGTCACAACCTCAAGTAAGATAAGATAGAATTGGATCGTTGTTTATTAACGATTGTCGCCAAACTGTTGAACTTTGTGTTATCTAATTTGTTTTGTTTTTGTCTGCTACTTTGATTGTTCCTTAATTAAGAAAATGATTATATGGCATGCTGAATGAGGTTTTGAATATTTAGTGCCACAAGGAATATACTTATATTTTTCACTGAAGGATATTGGGTTTATTTATATCCATGCTGGGTTATAGTAGCAAAAGGTTTTTCATGTAAAACTTGACTAAAAGTATTTTGGAAAACTCTATCGGTATGCTGGGCTTACAATTGCTTCAGAGGTGTTAAGCTCTCGTGTTTATCAAGTTTATTAATTCGAGGTTTGCTCATTTCAGATCCTCTCCGCATTGTCACCGAATTTGCTCCCTACGGTGACCTTCTTGGCTTCCTAAGAACCAGCCGGGGAGAGCATGACCAGCAATATGACCCACATGTACAGGCGGAGAGAACACTGACTTCGTACGACCTGGTTCAGTTCTGTGTAGAAGTGGCTTCGGGGATGGAGTTCCTGCACAGTAAACGAGTATAGAACCTTTTTTATTTCTTGGTTAACGATGCTTACAATCTAAGGAAAATGGAAAAGTTGATGCGTTGTTTTAATCCTTAGAGATATACAAGAATATGAAGTAGCAATTTAGCTGATTATTGAACTTATACATGTATGTCCGTTTTGGTTTGTTAAACAGGATCTTGATTGTCGGATGTGTCTCATCCTATATAATTTGCTGTTTTGTTAGTTCAATGTTTGATTTGAAAAAAAATTATTACGCTGACTTCCTCAAGTTCAACTACAGAGTTTGGCGGTAGTTGCGAGCGGCTAGCGTGTTCGACTCGTAATCCTACGGTCGCGAGTTCGAGTCCTGGTCAGACCACTGTGTTGTGCCCTTGAACAAGACACTTTACCCGAATTCGTCTCAGTCAACACAGGTGTATGAGCCACTTAGGTTCGAGAAAGGATTCAGCTTAGTTCAATGTTTGATTTGAAAAGAAATATTTTACTAAGGTGACTTCTCCAAGATGAACTACGATAGACATTGTGGTATTTTTATGACCCGTTTTTAATAAGAACGGAACGGAACGATATGAATTTGGGACGGAAAACAACAGATCTAGAATGCAGGTGTTCACACAAAAATACCAAGACGCGGAAAGGTTTAGCTCTTTTTATGAACGAGGGATTTTATGACTTATAACTATCCAGGCTAGGATCACTGTCGAAGCAAAGCCTTAAAAAGGGAAACTGTTTCGCCATAAATCATCGATGTAAAAAATTGTGGATATTCATCGGCCATTTATATCCTATAAACTTATTTTTTTTGAGTAGTTAATAGGCGCAAGGTATATGTACAGTGTTGAGGGTTGTCATATTTGAATGCAGATTCTTCATCGTGACTTGGCAGCCAGAAACGTCCTTATTGGCTATGATTACATCTGCAAAATAACTGATTTTGGTTTGGCCTTTACGCGAGGAATTTATGGTTACGCCGAACAAGCTCGTAAGGTAAATGCACAATAACCCTGTACATTTAGATTTTATTGTAGCTTTCAATTCAATGCTATCTTTCTTCGCGCTCTGCCTTTACCTCTGCTGTTCTGATGTTGGACAGAATTTGGGGTCACACAACAACTACACATTCAGCTTCAGAGAAGTGCTAACTGCCACCATTTGTGTATGATTCGGTAGGATAGAACTGAGAGTAGAGTCGAAAAATGCCTTTTGCAAGAAAATAAGCTGCAAGCTAGTTTTCCTGCGCGTAATTTGTTTTAATTCTCTTATGTTTCTTTGGGAAAGATATACATGTTCTTTATGACAACTGTTTTTGTGACGTTATTTGCTTTTGTTCTTTCTTTTTTAACAGTGCAATGTTTAAAGCTTAAGAACTGGCTCATGCAACGCTGAGTGCAATGATAAATGAGCCTTACCTTGTTTCAACAGGGACGCCTTCCGATAAGATGGAGTGCGCCGGAGCTGCTGATCAACAACGATAACGATATTTCAGGGATGATTGACGTGTAAGTATCGTTTGATGAATGAGTTGTGAAAGGTTTAGCGCTTTAGTTTTTCAAAAACTGCTTCAATGTTGATTTATAGCCAATTATCCAAAGGCATACATTAATTCTTGTAATAAATTAGCAATACTTCCATTCTTACTCGGGCTCAAGGTAAAAATTTATAATAGCAAATTGTTCTTCATTTTTCTTATTACAGCTGGTCGTTTGGCATTCTCATGTGGGAGGTTTTTACCTTAGGTAAGTCTGAGGAAAATCTTAAGAGCTGCTTGATAAATATTGTTATAGTGATCGCCCGAGTTCGATTGTTTGCTTGAACGCTTTTACATCTGTGACTCTTGATAAGTCTTTAAGATGTAAGTACTGTCTTCTTTTACTACCGCCATTTAAAGGCACTTCATGGCAAGAAGCTATAGTGAACCGTCAGGAGGCTTCGGTTCCAGTCCCGGCTCTGTATCTTCCACCAGGCCTTGAACAACAATTTGGAAGTTATTGCTGTCTTTCACTGTTTAATGATCAACTGAAGTTAAAGATGTTTCTTGACTAATTCTCTAGTTCAGTTTGTTGGCTACGATGTCAAATGGTATGGATGGAGACGTTCTTACCACGACTATGTAGAACGAAATTCATCAAGCTATATTGCTACAATCATTTAGTGTAATACTGTCATCAATTCCATTGAGTTTACACACTCATCAATTTTTCCATTGTCAATTTTTTGCTGATTCCTGAAATTTGTCAGTTACAAACACTAATTCCTTGGTGAAAGTCCTGCAAAATAATCGGTAGTTTTACCTTCGATTAAGTGCAGATCTGCTGCATGATCGATACAAAATTATTTATTAATTCTTATTTTAATTACTTACATTTATATAAGTTTTTCATTGTGGCAAAAGTTTTTACACCAGACAACCTAACGGCACCTGCTTGAAGAGTATAATCTTAAGTGGGCAGTGTGTAAAATAACAAACACAAAATTGTTGTTTTTTTCTTCAGGCGGAACCCCGTACGCTAATTGGACCCGGTTCGAGATTATGTATGCGTTAGAAAGTCGCTACCGCTTACCCAAACCAGATCATATCAAAGAACCGTTGTAAGCTAAACAGCTCTAAATATATGTTTAAAATACATTATTAAATTTGTCTGATTTTCTAAAAACGTTCTTGTTTAAAGCTATTATAATCAGCTAATTGCTTTTTACAATGCCACGTTTAGGTACAAAATAATGATGGAATGCTGGAAAGAGTTTCCTTTCTACAGACCAGAGTTCGATCAATTGTATTCCCGTTTGAATGATATAAAAAAACAAACGGTAAGTTTAGGCAGAAACGCGTGTAGATAATAAGTTCTAACATAAGCTTCATTTCTACCGAAGGGCGGGGCTCTTTACTATTTTCTATTGTACAATTTTGCCTACACATTTGTCTTCTTTTTTACTCCTGGAGCTTCTTTCACGTCTCCTTATCTTTTTATTCTCCTCTCGAAACTCTTTTAGTCTTTCTAGTTCTAACATCATTTTTCCCTCATCGAAATTTTCTTTCATTCGTTTCCTCACTTCGGAAACTTTTTGATTGAAAAAATTGTTTTTCGCTAAAAAGTAAGACCAAAACAAGAAAACATACAAAAAATATTTTCCGGATGCCGGCGCGTGTCGACCAACGTCATAATTCCTGCCAAAATAGTTAACCAATCTGAAACCTTATGGACACGACGTGCTAACTGCTAATTGTACAGACGAACAGCTCTGCTCCTTGTATCAAGCCACAAGAAATCAAAGTCGATGGCTTACTATTTTCATTATAGTTTGGTGTTGCGTTCCTTCCCGATAAAAAAATCACAAACTATTAAATTGTTTTACTCTTGTTTTTTCTACGGTTACGAATAACCTCTGTAACAACATCGGCTCTTTTACCTGCCTTTTAACCTGTTTTGCAAAGGAGAAGGAAAAGGAGATGAAAAAGGTGCTTACCCTTTACCTTATTACATTTTTAAAATGCTTCGCAAACAAATCGTTCGCATGTAGTTAATTTGCAAAAAAATGCTCAGCTCGGAGAACTGTTTTTTCCTGTAACACTCAGAACGTCCAAGTTTACATAAACTCGACTCGTTAGAGTAAACATTTAACCAAGCAACGGCCTTGAACTAACTTTGCAAACTTTGTTGACGAGTTGTAAGAATTTCAACTTCGATCAACGCTTGGTTTTTAACTAAATAATTTAAGTTTAATTCGCATCTTTGCTTGCGAAAAGCAGTTCCGAAGTTTAAAAGTGTGTTTTTGGTGAAAAAATTATATCTTGGCTTATGATGTTTTATAACGTGTCGTGTTCTGAGATATTAGACAGCTTCAGATTCGACGAGTACGACTACGAGTACGAGTTTTTTCGCATTCGTCATACTGCGCGCGCAAGAAGTTGCGAAAAAATCACGCCATCTCATTGTGTTGCTAAAACTCGTCGTCGTCGTCTTGTTTACAAAGAAATTTGCAAAAAATTTCGGCGCGTGGACTACGAGTTTTGGCAACACAACGAGATGGCGTGATTTCTTCGCAACTTCTGGCACCCGCAGTATGACGAATGGGAAAAAACTCGTACTCGTAGTCGTACTCGTTTTCGAGTCTGAAGCTCTCTATTTGCTATGAAATTCAGTGTATTCAAACTATGTTCGCGCGCGCTGAGAAATAGATAAAGAGACTGGTATTAACATCATCAAATTTTATTGAAATGTACTATATTATAAAACAAATAGAACAACCTAAACCGTGCTCTCTATAGTAATAAAGTACGCACTGGAGAAGTGACGAGGACACTCAATAAGCAGAGAGAAAACTAGGCTACGCCTCAACACCTTTCTCGTGTGCGCGTTTCTTCCCGCGTGTTTTACTACTATACGGAGCACGGTTTAGGCTGTTCTATTTGTTAAACTAACCAGTTCAATAATTCTTATCACCTTTATGAATCTACCAGGTTAAAGAAGACTTTTAGCTTCAAAGCAATATGTTCAGAGTAATTAAGAAGACGAAATGGAAATTTCCATCAATGTATTTTGCACGTTATTTTGTCAACCTCGAACCCCTGTCGTCTAGCTAAAACCATTTCCAATATTCATCATTGTAAATGCAATGTTTGATTTTGTGCAGGAATACGTCCCTACCTTCGCACTTGACATGTCTGAGTATCAGACTCGTCTCTTCCCAAATGCTGACAACTTTAAAGAGATAGATAAGCTACTAGTTGTCTGGAGAAACAAAGACCGCCCCCTTCCACCCCCAAAAGCTGGAATTGATGATGGCTCCGATGAATCTGAAGATGACTCAGATTCTAGTGATTCGTGGTATGAGAAAGGGCACAAATGCGACAATTGGCAGGAAATGGAAGAGGAAAGCGTTCATGTGACTGAAAATACTTCTGACAACAACAACTACCCAGAGATAGTGGTAACTGAGCCAGAAGGGACAACCATGGTTGGGACTGCTGTAGGTTTCTTTAACTCCCTGGTACTTTCGTCTGACGATAATGGGGCTGGAGCAGCCTCTTGTTTTAATTAGCAGAATTTCCCCATGTGATGTAACTGCTCCTTCTACCTTCACTGTTTTTGAGAAGATCTGAGGAACAGAACGATTGTACTCAAAGCTGGCTTGAAAGGCTCAACCGCGAATCTCCATATTCGCTCAAATCTTGTTTCGTTGGAGTTCCAGACTCCTTTACAAAGAAAGATTCGCAGTTGGCATCAACATCAAATGTTGGCCAGTCTACAACATGTTGATCTCCAAAACCTGCAATACTGCAAGGAGACTATACTGTGACTTACTGAAGTTGGTAAAAGTTATTGTAAAGGTAAATTAAGCTGAAGAGGAGTTGTTTACTCTCGTACCGTATCTCTGTGGTAGAGCATGTGAGTTGTATAGCCAACAAAAGAGAGATAGACAGGCTTTGTTAAGACGTAGGCTTTTAATTATAGTAGATGTACTTAGACATGAATCAAGTCTAGCTTTTAGTCAACACAAATTGCTGTTACATTATTCGTTTTTTGAGATCTAGATTAGAAAGGCACAAGCCAAAATACCACGAACGCTGCATTTTGATTGACATTTTATTAACACACAAAAGTTTGACTGCAATTTTAAAAAATAGCCAAAATTCCAGCTTCTTACTTTAGTTGAAAGCCTAGTAAACTATTCTTATTGATTTTTATGGCCTAAAAGAAGTCAAATACAGGTCTCTCATTTTACTTTTTATCCATCAAACTAGAAGGCTGGCCATGGAAACATTGTAGTCAAACTTGCAGCGAGGCGTGGGTATTTAATTTGCTAAAAAGATTTCTATGCAAATTTTTGAAAATAGCAAAACCTGTTCCAAGTTTTAATAAAGATGTTGATATTTATAATAACAAAGTCACAATGATAACGATAATATGTTTGAGATACTGATTAGTGTAAAGGAAGTGATGGTAATGATGATGGTACTGACCATATGAATGTTCCAGAGCGTTCATAATAACTTATATAAAATAAATTAAATCTCTTACGGGACAATTTGAGAAACGATCGGGAATCCCTCACTGAACGAGAAGAGGGGTCTCAGGTACGAGCTTTCGACAACATGGGACAGAGCTTTGTGGGGGCTCGAGAGCCGTCTGTCACGTAACACAGCAGTGTTACGTGACAGCGAGGCATTTACTTGCAGAAGGTTGTATGATGCGGTCGAAACGTCGCATACTGTACCTTTCTCAAGTTGTCCAGTAAGAGATTTTAAATTTTATTTTATGATTTTCCCGACTGATAACATTTATTTTGTTAATAACTTATAATTTATAAAGGTATCGATATTGATTGCAATTGTGGTATGGTGTGTGCGAGTGATAATGATAATTCGATTGACAGATGATAATGATGGAATTGAAACAACAACGACGAACATTATGGTAATTACAGTGACATGATAAATATAGTAATGATAAAGATAATGATGATCAACATAAATACAATAAAGGTAATGATGATCAACATAAATAAAATAAAGACAATGATGATCAACATAAATACAATAAAGACAATGATGAGGAAATACAGAATGAAACAGTGCGACAGTGACATTGAAAATGATGACAATAATGCTCTCGATAATTTTTTTAATCATATATTTAGATCGTCAAAATCAAGCTCTTTTTACTTCTGAAATATTTTAAAAGACTAATTAATGAAAAAATTTGAAAGCTTTTCAGAGATTCAAATTACCAAAACACAATACAAAAAGAAATGGAAAACTTAATATAAGTTAAATTATGTATTCATTATTGTAGCACTTTTTCTCGTGAGAGTTAATGTTGTAGATAGTGTGTACTCCAACGAAAACCAATTATTTTGTTTGGAACTCTCTTACGTGGCGTTTGTCTCAACTTTGCCAAACATTTTACCAGTAAATGTTTTCAGAACACAATGCCAACAATTTTTACGTTAAACTTTAATTAAAGGTTGATATTAATTCATAATGCCAAATACCTAGAACTGCCCTCACACCCATCTTAAGATCAAAGCCTAGATCCACCATTAGAACCATTCCAAGATTCATCCCTTGTCCCGCCCTTAGACCCATCCCAAGATCTACCCTTTGATTCGCCCTGAGACCGCTTGGTTCAATGTTATTAGAAGTTCGCCATTAAAAAGATGCAAAATGTTTCACAAAATGTAGCTTTAATGAAGGTTGCAAAGTTGTTTATTAGATGATGCTTTAGATTGACCGTAGCATTGAAACACAATTGCTTCTTTTTAAGAGTATAATATAAACCAGTAAGATCAAAGATGAAGATTAAATTTTGGGATTGGTAATCGAGTTTTTAAAATATGTTGCTGTTAATTGTTAGCTATTCCTGTTTTTGAATTTTATCATATATGACGATGATATAATATATAAGGAGTTTTGTAAGCATGCATATGCCGGGGGTATGGTGGGGTGGAGTGGGGTGAAAAACTGTTTTTGGCAGGCCTGACACACCATTATGGAACAATTTGCCTGAACAGTGATAAAAACCTTTCTTTTTAGCTTTGCTTGTCGTGGCCATGGAAATGCAATGTTTGAAATTATTACCTCTACCAACAACAGTCAATTTACATAATTCCCCATTTTGAAATGGAATGAGAGTGTGACTAGCTTCTAGGCCGCAAACTTTATCTTTGCAGGCCTGGTTACTAGGGCGTGTTCTTTCACTGTCCCATATGTCGCTTCAAAATTTTTGGAAGAGCCCCACTCTACTCTTGAACTTTTTGAATAATTTATTATTATCGCAAAAGTAGATAGAGCTTTGTAAACTGTTTTTAGCTGACATTTTAAATGTACTCGGTGATTTAAAAAAATCCTTATAAGTGACGAAGTGCGTACTGTCAATAAGGGGCCTTAAGCAACAAGGGCAACAACGCGACGTAGATTAAAACTGCTTGCAAAAAAAATTTCTCGCAAGTTTCTGGTTTGCTGTTTTCTATCAATAGTCTGTGGTATTTTTTTTCTTTAAGTTACGCTTTGTAAACAAAAAACATTACAGTTTTCTTCTACGAGGTAAATGAAGATCGTGATAAGTTTCTTTGGTTGGGACATTGCCGTAGTCGTATGAAATAACTCTTCAAGTTGTAGTTTTGAAGATGACGGCGTGTAGGTGGCCAGCGTGGTGCTTTCCGACGTGCAGCTATTGACGGTATTCACAATTGAATTTTGCCTTTGTCGTTGGTGTTGCCGTCCTGTAGTTGCTTAAGGTCGCTATCTGATATCCTGAAAAGCTCATTGCATATAAAACTCAAACAAAATGTAACACGGTACTTAGCTGTGAACGCACGCACAGGCTTGTTAGGATTTTTATCATTGAAAAGTAAAGGTTAACGTGATAAAAGTTATTCCTTGTTTTTGTTATTTTGTTTGTTGCTTCTGATTATCTTTTTTAATCTAATACGACCAAATGTATTTGTTCAAATTTTTGAAATCAGTCAAAGATTTGAAAGGGAAAAGGGAGAGCGAAAGTCATTAACTAATTGCCAGAGTAGAACATAAAAACCAAACACAGCTAGATTTTCCATTTCAAAACCAGGGGAACTTTTTGCAAGTACAGCTACAATCAGGGGGATGGCGTAGCTGGGGGAT
>JAOBRD020219305.1:0-25833 GCA_027575215.2 Hydrozoanthus sils | reverse complement strand
ATTGCCTGATAGATAGCGAGTAGGGAACCAATCAGATTGCAGTATTCGTGATAGATAGTGACTTGATTTATGCTAAAGACAGGATATTAAGCCACTGGTCATACCTTACACATCCCCATTACCTTTAGGGACCTCAAGACAACCCAAACACTTGGTGGTAAAAGTTGACTTGCAACCATACTTTTCAATGGTGTGGTCAAGGTCACTGTAGTAATTCTTTAAAATTCATTTGATCCTGTATGGTTATGGAAAGTTGGCAGTTTAGTGGCTGAATACCATTACAAGTGGTTACAAGTTCGAGCCCAGCCAGACCACTGTGTTGTGTGCTTGAGCAGGATCCTTGTTGAATTGTTTGAGTTGACTCAGCTGCATAGATTATTAGCAGCTTCTGCTTGAGGCTGAATTGCGATGGATTAGTTTCTTGTCGAGGGGCAGGGGAGTCAGACTCTCACCTGCCCACCATGTAGCAAAAAAAGTGCCATTGCAAAAGTGCAAAGTGTAATGTTGATAACGAAATAAAACTGATGTAAAAAATATGGTAAAAGTTAGGTGGTGAGAGCCAACTTACTCATGTAAGATGAAATGTTTGATCTTTTTGTTAAAAATGTTCGAGTTTGGAGTTTGAAGTTTTTTTTTTACTTGCAAACGACAATTAGTTTTTTTATAAAAATCACTCTTAGAATGGTGAGGATTACCATAATTTCAAAAATAGCTAATGAAGTTTAAAGGAGATAAAGTCATGGGTGGCTACTAAAAAATTACTATTAAAAAACTATAAAATTAATATAAATATAACAAGTGTATGACATACAATAGTCTGAAATAAAATTTAAGGTTTTCTAGTTTGAATTCCATGTTATCTTCCTGAACAGGTGTTTACTGTACTTAAGGAAGTGCGAGAGGGCAATGAGACAGCTACCTGTTGTGTTGTCAACACACCTTCCTCTCGTCAATGTAACAAGGCATCCGATTGCTAAACTAGGCAAACACAAGCTGTTTTTACAGTTAAGAAGACATGACAACTTTTATGTGGTAGGTGTGAACTCTGTCAGTTTTTATGTTTTGCAAAGTTTTTGACTATAAAATTATATGAAATCAATAATAAACTTTGCATTTTTGTTTTAGGTAAGATTCTTATTTTACCAATTCAGCCCAAAAAGCAACAAATACAGTAGTTTGTTGCTGAGTTACACACTTTTCCGTATAGCCATATTAGGAGAGTTTTGTTTTTAGTTTGCAGTGGTTTCTTTGTTCAAGATCAATTCCCATTTCCTCATCACCAATTGTGTTGTTTTGTACAAGCACTATAAGGCAAAGTCGGCAATGTAGTGAGTGGTTGACATGTTGGAATTCTAATTGTAGGATCGTAAGTTCGAGCCCCAGTCAGACCATTGTGTTCTGTCCTTGTGACTTGTTCTAGTCGACTCAGCTGTACAAATGAGTACCAGTCCTGCTGGGAGCTAACCTGTGATGGATTAGCGTCCTGTCCAGGAGGAGTCAAAGACTCTCATCCACTTAACACTACGGAAACTGGAGATAAGGGCCGGCCTAATGGACCTCTTGACTTGAGAAAGGAGTTCGTTTTTGGCTATGTGAGGAGAAATTGAAAACCAAACTTGTTCTTAATTTTTATATTTTTAAGAAGAGTATGTACTTGGAAAGTACTAGCTATTATTTTAACAATTGTCTAGTCTTTAGATTTTTGTGTAAAAGGGGTTTAAATGGAAAATCTTAGTCTTGTAGGTTTGTATTTTCCATGTACTTATTGTAAAGAGGATGTTTTTGGAAAATCTTAGTCAAACAGTTTCTGATTTTTTAGATTCTATTTAAAGGTTACCTCACCGAAAGACCTTTCCCTAACAAGTTTGTATTCACTAGGTACCTATGTAAAGGGGGTGTAAATGAATAACCTTAACTGAACAGGGTTAGTCATAGTTTCCTAATTTTAAATAAATCTAAAAGGGATCTAAACAGAAAATCTTGGCGCAACAAGTTGTAGGTGAGCACATGCAGGTTTATGCTTTAGCACAAAAATAGAACTTGGTATCTTATTTAATTACTTCTTTTCAAGGTAATTGAGGCTGTGAATAATCAAGAGTCAGGCGAGGTTAAAGGGCGTTTTTATCTGCTGAAAGTTAAGGAGGCCAGTGTTGAGGATACAGAACACCAGGAGGCAGAAGTAATCAAAACAGAGCCACAAGATTCAGCAAAGAGTGGAGGTGGAGAAAATGAACAAAAAGCAGCAAGAAGAAGTAGCAAAGCAGCGAGTGTCTCAGAAATAACACTCCCAGATGTTGTGCAGGGGCGTAGTCTCTTTGCTGTTCCAGATCATTTTGTCTCCATTGATCCTGAGTCTGTCACTGGTTGTCAATCCAAGACTGTTCAAGGTTTGTGGTTTGTAGTGGCTTACATACAGGGTTCACAGTTCAGTGGCCAAGCAGTTAGCCGATTTGACTCGCAAACCTAGGGTCACAAGTTCAAGCCCTGGCCAGACCACTGTGTTATGTCCTGCAGCAAGACACTGTACCAATTGACTCAGCTTCTGCTGGGGGCTAATCCGTGATAAATTAGTGTCCTGTCCAGGGGGAGTCGAAGACTCTCATCCGCTTAGTACTGTTGAAACTGGGGACAAGTGCTGGCTTAATGAGCCACTTGGCTCCAGAAAGGATTTAGCTTTTTTTAGCATATGGGGTAGCATTGGGAGTGAATCTCTTATCCTCACCTTAATTTTGGGTTTGTTTTATACAAAATGGTTGCTCAAGACCTTTGGTGATGTTTATCAATTGAAAGTATTTTATAAATTGTCTACAAATGAGAACGTGAAAATTATGCAAAGCTAAAACATTACCAGTGATGCGTGCTTTCATTTCCCCATTGTTCCTCAAGTTTTTTGTGTGATAATGATCATAACATGTACAGCAGCAATTAATTACTTTTATAGATTATCTCAGTGTGCTGTAATCTTTTTTCTCGTCATGCCAACAGGATTAAATTTGTTTTAAGTAAAATCCGTCTAAAACGAAATTTAACTTGCTTTCTACAAAACTTTGAAAATACATACAATGTTTTGTTATGACATAACAGTGATATTTGGTCCTGACTATCTTCTTTATTTTATTTCCCATGTTATAGAGATGAGTTTGGACAGTAATCAAGAGAGAAAACACCCAAATAAAAGGAAGGTGAGTTATGGCATGGAATTTTGAAAACATTGACATTGTAAGAGCTGCTTGGTTTAATAATTCTGTCATTTTGCACCACCAGAAACTATATAGAACGCTAACAAGTAGCCACTTTTGTTAATGACTGTTTTAGTATTGATAATTTTTTTTTGGACAATCAAATTTCATACTCTCAGCACTAATCTGCAGCCTTTTTTTTTCAGCATGAGCTTGCCAGGGAAATTTGCCACCGAGCAATTTTACACGGATTCACCATCTACTTTAATTGAGAATTGATCCCATATCAAAGACAATGATATAGGAAACATCTGCATCAATTTCTTTTGGCATGAACACAGAATGCTTAGCTGAAACAAGATACTCAAGCGAAATTAGCAGATTACCATAAACATACTAATAAGCTTCCAGGGTGCTTATTTATTTTTTAAACTTCCAGACGGGGGGCTAATTAGAGAGGAGGGGCTTATTTAAAGATTATTAATAGTCAAAAACAGAAATACACAATGAAGTCCGGATAACAAACAGATTTAATGGCAACTATTGACTCTGTGTTCCCCTGGCGTTATACCAGCACAGTTCCAAAACTAAAACAGATACAACCATTGACAAAATATATTTTTTACTCGTATTTACATTTTATACGCTTCACCACCTTAAATTTATAACGAGATATGGGGGAGTGGGGTAATTAGAGAGGGGCTTATTCAGTACTTGAAGCTTTAGATGGGGGGAGGATGGGGGGTTAATTTAAGTGATTATGGTATGTCAGAGTAGTCATAGAGTGAGTGGCAGAAGGATGGATGTCTTGGGCACAACACATTCAAAACAAGTCAGGTTAATATTAGAGATGAAAGTAAAATTCTCCCTTCCGATTACATCAAAAGTAAGAATCCAAGATTGGAGAATATACTTAGTACCCAATATATGTTGTTCCCTAATGGAATAATTTTTTTATTTCTTTTGTCTGAATTTTGTAGCTCGAAGAAGACAATCAACAACATTTGGTAAAGAAGCAAAAAGTTGATGTGTTCACCAAGTGCCTGGGTAATTTCTCTTACACTGGAACTCTGGGACATGTAGTCGCTCTATGCAATGCCCGCATTCCTTTTATCAACCTCTGTGAGAATGTAAGTGACATAAACTGAAATTATCATTAAAAATGATGCTATTGTCTGTTGTGTAATGGAGATTTTTCGTATTTTATAAAGATGAATTAAAGTTCTATTTTTGGAACTATTTGTTTTTGCGGTTAAGAAGTTTGTCTGAAACCCAAAAAGGCTTACCTTTTACCTTTCTGTTTCCTGGTGAAAGTCCACTTAGTACTTTTTGAAGGATCATCTTATACTTTGAAGACAAATTCAAGTAGTCTGTAGAGAACTATTAAGTACCTTGTGAAAGGCCATGTGGTATTTTCTGTAGGGACCACCTGGTATTTTCTGAGGGGCCACGAAGTACTGAAGGAAGGATCACCAGGTCCTTTGAAAAGGATCAACCTGGTCCTTTGAGAATGATCATCCTGGTCCTTTGAGTGAGATCACCTGGTCCTTTGAGAAGAATCATCCTGGTCCTTTGAGAGAGATCACCTGGTCTTTTGAGAAGGATCATCCTGGACCTTTCAGAAGGATCATTCTGGTCCTTTGAGAGAGATCACCTGGTCTTTTGAGAAGGATCATCCTGGTCCTTTGAGAGAGGTCACCTGGTCCTTTTAGAAGGATCACCTGGTACTTTGAGAAGGATCATCCTGGTCCTTTGAGAGAGATCACCTGGTCTTTTGAGAAGGATCATCCTGGACCTTCGAGAAGGATCATTCTGGTCTTTAAGAGAGATCACCTGGTCTTTTGAGAAGGATCATCCTGGTCCTTTGAGAGAGATCACCTGGTCCTTTGAGAAGGATTACCTGGTCCTTTGAGAGAGATCACCTGGTCCTTTGAGAAGATCATCCTGGTACTTTGAGAGAGATCACCTGGTCTTTTTGAGAAGGATCATCCTGGACCTTTGAGAAGGATCATTCTGGTCCTTTGAGAGAGATCACCTGGTCCATTGAGAAGGATCATCCTGGTCCTTTGAGAGAGATCACCTGGTCCTTTGAGAGAGATCACCTGGTCCATTGAGAAGGATCATCCTGGTCCTTTGAGAGAGATAACTTAGTCCTTTGAGAAGGATCACCTGGTCCTTTGAGAGAGATCACCTGGTCCATTGAGAAGGATCACCTGGTCTTTTGAGAAGAATCATCTGGTTCTTTGTGAAGCATCATCTGGCTCTTTAAGAAGAATGACCTGGTTCTTTGAGAAGGATAACCTGGCCCTTTGTGAAAGATCTCCTGGTCTTATGAGAAAGATCACCTGGTCCATTGTGAATGACCACCTAATACTTTGCAAAGAACCACCTGGTACTTTGCGATGATTCATTTGCTACTTTGTAAAGAATCACCTGGTCCCATGTGAAAGAACACCTGGTTCTTTGTGAAGGACTACCAAATACTTTGTGAATAATCACCTGGTCCTTTATGAAGGAACACTTGATCCATTAAAAATGACCACCTAATACTTTGCAAAGAACCACCTGGTACTTTGTGATGGATCACCTAGTCCCTTGTGAAGGATCACCTGGTCATACAATTTATGAAGAAACACCTGATTATTTGTCATGGAGCATGTGAAGGACACTTCAAGCTCTCTTATTTTACAACAATTATAGTACAAGAATTTCAGGCTTGCAGCAATTGCAGCAACTTAAGGTTCTTTCACCTGATGAGCCTACTGATACAGTCTGTAGTAGTAACAACCGAAATGTTTCAGTTTAAGGAAAGGTTAGCCTAACTGCTATGACGCTCCTCTGTAATGAGAGATATTTTAACATTGTAACATCCATGACCATCACCATTGTCATCACCATTGTCATTGTCGTCACTCATCACTATGATTATTGATATTATAGCTGGTACATCATGGTGTGGCTCACCAGGGAGTCCAGTCAGAAGCAGATCTCGGAGTAGTGGTTAGATTGCTTCATCTTCCCAACCCTACTGGGTGTGATGAGACCATTGTCAAGGCATTGCAGGAAAATATTCTAGATATGGTCATACGACTGACAAGTGATTCCCAACCACAGTGGCAGGTTGAGATTGTTGTTGCCAACTGTCCCCTTCATGCCATTAGCTCTGGAACAGACAAAAATAATGCACGACATCTGTTCTTCAAGTATGAATACATTCAGCCTAATTGCTTGTCAAACCAAGATGGAGATAGTGGAGGGGGAGACTTGTCCTTTGTGCAACAAATTCTTAATGACTGGTGTAGTATGTGCATGCTGTATGGAAAAGCCCTGGAGCTGCAGGAGTATTTGAAAGGTTTGACAGAGTACCTTTTTATACCAGTTTAAATGTTAGTTAGCAGCAATTGCCCAGCAGTTAAAGTGCTAATGAAGCAAAATCTTCTAACTAGTTTTTAAAATAATTTCACGGAGAATTTGTAAAGACAAAATGCAAATTTTAGTATATGACATATATGACACTTGTTCGCCAAGCACTTTTATCCATTTACAGTCGAATAGAAGTGTTGGAACAGCCCTTAGGGTTATAAAATTACCAATGACAAAATGGCTTCACAGGGCTCCTCACTGCAAGTAAATCACTCACAAATGTGAGTAAACTTTTCTCCTGGTGAGTGATAGACACAAAACACTGGCCAGTTGGCGAATAGTTACTTTAAAATCTTTATTTTTCTTAAATCTTAAACCTTTTCTTTTTCTGCCAGTAAAGTATGAAACTGTGGATTTAAAATAATCTTTTTCCACGTGATCTTCATGGCCACTTTCATTGCAGATTCATTCACATGAAATTTTGCATGATTATCGTTTGTTTCTATAAGCCCGCACAGACACAAGCACAGATCAGTGTTTTCAAGTTATAAACAACGATTACTTTGTGTATGCAAAATGTAGTGTAACCGAGCACATGGCTAAATGAAAATGGCATCGCAATCAAGAAAACTGTATGAAATTATTTTGGTGGTTTGGTAGTCAAAGCACACCAAGGCCAAGTGATGCAGAAAATAAAGAAGATGGCGAAGAAATGGTTTCAAAAAAACTAAAAAGAAAGCTTGGTGAAAAATATTGCTGAAACTCGTGGTTTTCAAAATTAATTTTGTATCATTTGTGGTTGTTAGAGAGTGTCCTGGCCAAACAGTACAGGCTAAAAACACTGTCACTGTATGAGCGTTTTTAAAACATTGACTTGCTTGTCAGAAAAGTCTTATTAGTGACCACAGTAAAAGTTATATTTGTCAAAATAGCTCTAACTGCCTGCTTTTAGGACATTGTTGTCAAAACAATTAAAAATGTATGTTTGTTCTTTTTTAAAATGTTTTTTACCATTAAAATGGTAAAAACATTGTCACTGTATGAGCGTTTTTAAAACATTGACTTGCTCGGCAGAACCATTAAAATGGTAAAAACACTGACAATATGTGGTGACTAACTTGCCTTGGCTGGCTAGTAATTTTTTTTCTTATTAACCAAAAAAATGCTAAATTTTTTGTGCATGGAGCCCAGCTTCAGTAGTACTTGAACTTTAGGGCTGTAAGTTCCAGCCCCAGCCAGACTACCATTAGTTTGCTTGGTACCTGTTCACTAAGTTCACTAAAACTAAGTGCGAAGTCATGCCTGGGAAAATATTTGCCCAAGGTCTTTCACTGTATAGACTGAACCCATCAAGGTCTGTGTGAAAGACTGAGGGTAAATATTTTCCTGGATAAGCAAAGCAATCAAGGATTTAAGATATTTGAGAGTGAATGTTATAAAATATTTGTTTTGCCATAGATCAGTATTTATAAGAGAACAAATGATTACCTCTGCACACTTGAGTTAGCGATCCAATAATTCCCTGGCCTGCTGGTCCTGTATGGGAAGTTATTAGAGCAAATTTTTGGCCAGTCAGCGGGCAGGATTTGGTTATTGGCCCTAAAAATTTGACTTGCCATGAAATAAAAATCAATATTAGCTTCTCCTTGGAGAAGGTTATACACTTATTTTTAAGTGTATATGATATGTATCTTGTATAAGTGTTAACTTTTTGATTTATTTTATCTGAATCATTTTAACAGATGTAGACTTACTCTGTAGATAAGCTGTTAATAAGTCGTTATTCTTATTGTTATTATTATTATTATTTTTGTTATTATCATTGTTATTATCTTATGTATTGCTATACTTTCTGTATGATTTCAGACAGTCAGACCCATTTACGACATGTATGCAGAGTTCAGTCATATGATTACAAAGAGCTGTCGCTACAGTATGATCTGGACAAAGAGTACCTGGTAAGTGATTTTTGACGAAGTTATCAATTCTCCCTAAACTATCCCTTTTACCTCTCCAGAACCTTTAGGAGAATTTAGCATTCCATACAAAATCACTTACGTTATTTGAAGGGGTTACTGCTTGAAAGGCCTATCAGTGATGATTTGGCAACAAATTTTAAAAACTCAGTTTTAATGACTTTTGAAAGATCTTGTAAAACAAATTTAAGAACTTAGGGGATAGGCCATGGAGAACTGAAGACTATCCATTTAAAGTGCAAATGAAAAGAAAATTTTTATTATCTCAGTGGATAGACCTTGCTAAATTAGGATTAGCAGTGAAAAAATTGTGTCAAAATCTTTTATGGTTCTTGAGATATTAACATTTTAATGATTTAAACTGATGATGTCACAGGGAAATTTGCATTTTTAAAAATCTGCTGCTAATCCATAACCTAAAAGGTAAAGGTAAAGGCATCGTTATTTAATGTCTGTAGTTCCTTCAGCTCTCAGAGAGTGCTGCTATCAATGGAAGCCGACGGTGCGTCCTTTACCCCCTTCCTCTGTCAGTGCTCCGTTTTACGGGTATTCAAAGCTACAGCTACACTGATCAGAAGAAAGTCAAAACAGATGTGCAGTCACCGGGGATCGAACTGAGGACCTCTAGCTCTGAAGGCCGTGCACTAACCAACTAAGCTACGCCTGCTCCTACAACCTTTGGATGAATTTAAACGAAACTTGGACTGATGATGTATCTTGGAGTTTCCTTCAGAATAGTAGTAATTTCACATTGTCGTGGCAATAATTTCAGTTCCAGACCCCATTCCTTATAAAACAAACTTTCTGCTTCACCAAGGCAATTAAACCAAATCTTTGTTTTTTCTTTTACAATGTATAAGAAGAACAGAAATGATGTTGTAAATTGTTGTGCAACTTCTGGTTTGACAGAAAAACCCTTATAATTCAAAAATTCTCACTTTGGAGCCTGGAACCCAGTTTGTTGCCATGACAACGAAAATTAGTAACTATTCTGAAGAAAACCGTGAGACATATCATCAGACCAGGTTTGGTTTTAATTCCTCCAAAGATTATGGATTGGCAGCAGATTTTAAAAAATGCAAACTTGACTGTCACACTTGTGACGTCATCAGTTTTAGACTATAAAATGCTAATATCTTAAGAACCATAAAAGATTGTGAGGAAATTTTTTCACCGCTATTCCTCATTTAGCAAGGTCTATCCATTGAGATAATAAAAATTTTCATTTCTTAGGCACTTAAACACTATAGAAGCCAGAGATTAGAATAGATTTTTGAAGTGCATTCAACGTGTTTTACTCCACTGGGCCTCTCAATAACTCCCATTGCCAACCTTTAAAACTAACTATGGATTCATTGACAGTGTTAATTAACATCTCAAATAAAATTATGCAAAACGGCTGTTCATGCATCTTATTTAAACAATTACAGACATAAACTGTACATGCTGCTGAAATTAAAAAATAATAATGATAAAACTTACAACATGTGTTTCAGTCGTCAACATTTTTTTGTATATAATTTAATGTTATTCAGTCATTTCACAAAATAATTTCACCAAGATTATGAAATTTCTTTACTTCCAAATACGTTTTTGCATGTATTTAGCTTTCCTGAAATTGTCAAGTATTTTTGCTAGAAACTAGCTTTGTTAGCCTTTGTTTGTAATGCATGCATGGTTCGCATTAGTAACTATTTCACCATGGTCACAATATCATGGAATCGAGGTGCTATGTGTCAGCCAGAGACTAGAAGGTGGCCTCAGGACTGAGCCCACGAGCAACAGCAAGATTAGTAGGTGTTCTTCTTCTTCGAATCCATTTTATTTACCGATACAGCCCACCCTATTTGAATGAAGATTAATGGCTGGGACCAACTGCTTAACCTTCCTGCCCTTGGATGATGTGGCTAAAGAAAGCCACACAAGTGTTCAACTGGCAAAGCAGGGAACTGAAGTCGGGGCCTTATACTTGGGAATACTGTTCTTAGTGACTGAGCCAAATTTACAATTGGCCAAACGCCTATCTTAATCTAATTATTTTTTCATTCAAGGATTATAAACTCTTCTATGTTTATATAATGACTTGCAGGTGCGCGTTCAGTGGTCTGTCAAGAAGGCACAGTTTGAGCTGACCTTTTTCCAAGGTGGTGGAAATACATTTGAAAACCCTCATCGAATGACCTCTACTTATATACAGAGTGACTTTAACAAAAATCTCAGCTTACCTTACATGATACAAGTGAGTTATAAGCGTTAATTCCCTATAATTCCTTATGACTGTGTTCAACAATTGCTTGCAAAAGTCACGTTTTCGACGATTGTTTCTTATCTGACACTCAGAATTACTCTAATTTTATTTTACAAAGTTATTGCTTAACAAAAAAAATGATTGGTCACCATGCTCGTTTATGAGAAAATGTCAATTTACCTCTCTGGCCAGCTCCATCCATAAGGAAAAATCTGTCATTTTTAGTGGGCACACTAGCTAGACACTTGTCCTAAGCCTGTGTTTTCCACTGTTTATGATAACAAGTTCTTTACTTTAGTTACTGGAACAAAGTATTTGACTTCTGTGTTAAGAAATACATTTGTTTATTAATCTACCTATTTTTTTCTCTCAAGGGTTCCACTTATACTGCGCTAATATATGTGCTGTATGTTTTAACTAGACTCTGCATGAGACACTGTGGCCAATGTTATCCATTTCAAAGATTTCGTCGACACCAGTGCTTGGAATGGCAATGGTAAGAGCATGTAGACTCGCTAGAAAGTGTCCTGCCTAAGTTAAGTAATACATTCTGAGGAAGGGTGATGAATAGCCGTTTAGACCCAGTACTGGATTGGACAGTACCTGTGTTGTGGTCAGTTATCTAGGCACATTTACCTTAAATGCTAGAAGATAGAGAATCTAACAAAATATCATCATCATCATCATCATTATTATTATTATCATCATCATCATCATCATCATCATTATTATTATTATTATTATCATCATCATCATCATCATTATTATTATTATTATTATTATTATCATCATCATCATCATAAACATCAGAGTATGTCTAGCTTTCTTACTTGATTTTTTCAGGTTTTATATTTACCCATGTATATAGTACACACTTTTCTTTAATAATTGGTTCATGTTAGCTTGCATCTCAAGAGTAATGAAATTTGCATATCAACCTGTGTTCAAGAACAGGAAACGAAGTAATGATGAAAGTGAATTTAGGAAGAAAGTGCTCTTCAAGTGGAGTGCTCAGAAAAATGGGGGTGGTTACTGTGGTTTATGATCATATTGTTTGATGGTAATAAAAATGTTTGATAGGTAATCGCATGGGGCCAAGTAAAATTAAGGATTAATTTCACTAGTGTTTTCAACTTTTTCCAATTTGGAAAAAATTGAAAACACAAGTGATATTAATCCTAAACTTTATGAGGAACCAGGCAATTACAAGTTTATGACATCGAGGGCAAAATTCTTCATTCTCTGCAGTATCCCATGTGAAAGTGTTGCATAACTGAGCTCATTCATCCCAAGTATCTTTGCAAATTGCTGGAGATGAAGTGAAATCTCAGAAAACATTCGGAAATTTGAAATCGTTTCTAAGGCACTTTTATGATTTTTTTTAAAAACTCGGAAAATCTTCGGAGGTATTCAGAAACGTTTGGAAATCTTCAGAAATTTTCGAAAGTTTTCTGAAAATGTTTCTGAGGCGTTTTTGAGACTTTTAAAAATTTTTGGAAGTTTACCAGCGACCAATCAGCTCAATTTAATTTTGCCCACTATGTTATAAATGTGGTAATTTTTCGTGTGGTGCAGAATTAAAGATTTCTTGTAATTGCTACCTAAAAATGTTTACGTGGTATTGAGTAATGCAGTTGTTCTTCACAATTACCTAATTTTCTTACTGATAAAGACTATAGTATTGTGTTGTACCGCATTGTATTATTTCCCTGATTTTATTTAGGGCTAAACCTGTTTAGAATCCTTACATACAACATATAAATTCAAGTTTTCCCGTCGAATATCTAAATAGCATTTTGTAAGAATCGTTTTAACCTCCCCTTAGAGAAGAAATCACTGCTTGAATTTTGGTATAACCCAGGGTTAAAATTAACCAGCCTTTGAAAAATTCAGCCCAAAATACCACAAATTATACCTGCTGCAGCACAGAGTTTCTTCATTTTTTGTAACCTAATTAATTTCTCCAAAATCTATGACAAACACCACCAACATTGTATGCCATTGAATGTTGCCCTTGAGTGGCATGTGTGCAAATGCACCAAACAGATTTGAGCGAGGCCTTACCACTGTAACGGGGTATAATGCAAGTTTCGCTGATCTACAGCATTAACAAAGAACACTATAAACCTCTCTTAGTTTCCTTTGTGTGGGTTTATGGGGTTCTTTGTTGATGCTGTAGATCAGCGAAACTTGCATTATTCCCTGTTTCCAGTAGCAATCGAATCTATATGTTGTACGAGGTGTAAGGATGACTGAGAAGTTACATCTGCAGCGGAAGCAAAAAATTATTGGGGGGCACAGTGAAAACTTTAATTGTTTTTTATAAGATCTGAGACTCCTATTCAAAAGTTATCGTGGTTAGCCAAAAAATTATTGGGGGGCCAGTGCCTCCTTGCCCCCTGGTTCTGCCGCCCATGGGTTAGCACTCTTGCCTCCGACCTCTGTGATCCCAGGACCGAATCCTGGGTTTGCATATGGGCTAAGATTTGGCAATCTTTCTCTGACTCCAAGGGCAAGGATTTTTCTCTGGGTTCTCTTGTTTTCCTCCTTCCCACAAAATCAACTTTAAATAACGGCAAGATCTGTGCCGAGGACCATATGTTAGATAGCTTCCACAAGGTTAATAATATTATGTTACCGTCGTTAAATAAAGTTTAGTTTGGTTTAGTTTGGTTTAGTTAAGTTTATTTACACATATGCCACTCAAGGACAACACTATTTGGTTACTCCTTTAATACTTGCATTATTTTTCTTCCTAACAGCGGCCTCCACAGCCTTCTCAGATGTTTACCGTTATTCCTCAATCAGCAGTCCGTGTCCTGATTGTGTACAGAAACAAGTATCCTTAAAGTTAACTGCCTATAAGCTCACACCCACTTACATGTTTTGTTTTGTTTTTTAACATTTTGACTCAAGGAGTCATTGGAGAACAGGCAACAGGACTCAAGGTCCACTTTGAGGTCTGCCACCTGGGACCTACAGTTTGATGTCCTTACCCATGAAGGCGCGAAGGTCTAACTGTTTGCAGATGTTACACGGTACAGGCAGCACCTTCTCCTCAGTTATTTTAAGACCCTGAGTAAAGGTCCAGCACCAGGAATCGAACCTGGGCCTCCCGCACAATAGACTTGCGCCTTACCAACTGGGCTAACCAGGCAGTGGTCAATCATAAAGATCTTGCCTTGACTGCACACTGATTCATTAAGACTGAACGTTTTACAAACACATCTATCAATACTTGGCCCAGCCTGCCGTCCTGGAAGTTTACTAAAAAGTCTGAACTTGATTTGATTTCTTCGAGGTACTTGTAATTATGATTAAGGATATAAAACTTTGTCACAAATTTAGAGCCATACTGTGGCAAAACTGTAAAATCATTAATTTATTGTTCTCATTATTATTATTATTATTATTACTATTGTTGTGGTTGTTGTTGTTGTTGTCGTTGTTTTTTGTTTTATTGCTGTTAGTATCATAATTGAAAAATCTCGCAAGATTGTCACTATGCTTGTCCAAACACCATTCAAGTAAACTTGTAAACCGTGTACTGGTAAAGATAATAAATCTATTAAGCCATTACTAATTTGCAAGTGATGAGGTGATTATCAGGTTTAAGTAGATTATTTTGATGATAATCTATCAACGAGTTTGTAATCCTGAACTATTACCACAGCAATGCTATTGAAGTTCACTTCAGGGGAAAGAACTTAGTGGCGATTAGAGGTAAGTGCCTCCAATTGATTCTCCAATCATCTCTCTCCCAATATCATATTACAAGGATTATTACATAGTACCAAAATCCATGTTCTGTTTTGGCTAAGTTTTGCTACAGAAAATAGTTACATTTCTTGTATATGCAGGCAACATGGTGCCCAGGGTTCGAAATAAACTTTTTCTGGTAGCCTGAGTGCTAGCTTTAGTAGCCATGTACTTTTGCAACCTGTAATCACAGGTAGCCTACGCTCCCGTCATGACACTTGAACGCAAACCGAATTTTCAAATTTATGGGAAATTTGTTTTTTTTTATACTATTGTTTTACAAATTGTAATAAAATTATCCATTCTACATTCTGTTTGTGTGAAAAGTAAGTAGAGATAAATGTCCATTTACTTTTTCATGCTGCACCTCAATTTCCCCCCAAAACAATATAAGTGTGAGTAGTTATAATTATTAAATAACAGAATGTAGAATGGACGATTTCGTTACATTTTGCAGCAATAATATACAACGTTCAAATTTCCGATTAATTTGCTTTTAAAATTGAAATTTGGTCGGCGTTCAAGTATCGTGACAGGAGCAGGGCTACCTGTGCTGTAATCTGTACTACGTCTGCATCTGTACTTGTGTGTGCAAGAATAATTCCATTTGTTTCCAGATTTGTTTGACGTTCTTTCATCACACTGTTTATCCGTTTATTAGAAACAATAATTCTTATTTAATCAGCTTCAAAGGTTCCGCACAACTCGGGGATATTGTTAGCATTTGGAAGTACCAGATGCAGTGTTTCAGCAAGCGGAAAACAGGAACTTTTAGGGGGGACCGGGGACACGCTCTCCCGGAAAATTTTTAACACGGGACTCTCTAAAGTACAGTATTCTGCATTTCCTTGACCAGAATTTTCTAATCAGAGAAGCTCTGAAGTGCTCATAAAAAATGAAATTCTCGACTAATTTGGCAACTAAAATGAGTATATATCAGTTTGCAGTTGTTCGTTTTTTGGTTGATTACAAATAGAGTATATTTATGAATTCCATATCTCTAGAGAACTGCTGTCTAGGGATTGTCCAATCATCGGATCCAAAGGCTGAGTCACTATCGCTATTGAAGTCTCATTCGTCACAGTACAGTTGACAATTTAGACGCTTGAAAAATAAGTATTTCGTTTGTGAACTACCGAACGTTAAATGTCAAATAACCGGACGTTGCGTCCGGCCTGAAACGAATTCAAAACCCCTGACAACTGAGGAAGAAGATTATCTCCAAAAACGTTGTTATAAAAATTTTAAACAAAGATATTTAATTTTAGGCCTGAACGACAGACACAAAAACCTATATGATTTCTTCTACGGCTTAAAAAAAATTTTAAAGCTTATAAAATGTATACAAGAATATTCGACAGGTTCCACACAATCTTGTAATAGTCAGCTGTCAACAAGTCTAAATGTTTAATGATTATTTGCTATAAAGAATTCGAAAATTTTGGTCATTTTGCCCAAATCATGCATTACTTAGTTTGTTTCCGTATTAAACTTTTTGGTGATCGATTTCTTAAATTTGTGCAGATGCGTCCTACAGCTCTGTCGACCCTTCCAAGTTCAAGCAGCCACTATACCACATTCTCAAACTCAAGGTCAGAAACAGAATACGGTTATAATTAGCAATGAGATGCGGGGATTAATATTAATGGTTTTAAACTACTAGCCTTTTAAGTACCATAAATAGCACTTTACAGGATCAATTTTACTGGTTCAGTTGCTGAAATATTTACGGTTTAAACGGCATTGGGTTTTGGTAGTTTGGATCAAGAGATTTTCAACTAAAACTATTTTAACCCAATTTATGATCTTGTTCACCATTTGAGTTCCCATAGCTCAGGGGTGGAGCTTCCGTCTAGTGAACGGAAGGTCTTGGGTTCGATTCCCATAAGAAGCTCGGTTTTTCCGAGTTCTTTCTCTGCACAATTTCATGTTTATTAATCAATCATTTTAGGCCCAGTCATCAGTGTCAGTTTGTAGGATAAAATTTTAAGGTAAGTTTATTGTTAAGACCTTTGAATAACTCGAACTGTTTTGCTTATTTCTAGGAGTTTCTCCAGCATTTTGTTGATGATATTGCGAAAGCTGGTGGGATAAGTTCAAAACATGCCTCCATTGCAGACGATGAAGCTCCTCCATCTCCCATGGATGCAGAACCAACTGCAATCGAGACCCACTTTACCTCTCCACAGCAGCTGCTGAGTAGTTCGTCAGGGCTAACAGCCTCACCTGGGATGCCTCGCACCTCGCCGCAGACTGCAATTTCCACCACAGTTTCAATGGCTTCTTCTCATTCGCCATCACTACACAGAGGTTCTCCATCTCCAGGAAACGTTCACAGTCCAGGAAATGTTTACCCTACTCAATCTCCTGCTAGTAAGTGGCTCCAATGGGTTTGGAAAAGACAGTGTCAAGACAAGTATTTATCATTAACTTTTATGGGAGAGGGTTATCAGCCCTTTGCCCAACCCCAACCTGGAGGACCACGGGATCGCTCTATATTGGGGGTTTTGCAAAAGGCTGATAACTCTCTCCATTTAAAATTAATGTATTGGTCATAGAAACCAGAAGCAGAGTTAATCCACTAAATGAAGGGAACGGCTGACAGGAAAGAGTGGAAGAACCTGGTAATGGCCCTATGTGGCACCCAGGCATAAAGTGGACATGCTGCTGCTGTTGATGATGATAATGATAACGACAACGATGATGATGATTGTGATGATGATAAATCATAATGATTATATATGGTCGAATTCCAGCGTTTTAACAGTAACAATGTACAACATACATTAACTGTTGAATTTGACCCCTGTTGCTGCAAGAGGCTGAACTATTGGTTTTTTACACTGTTGCTTGGAGGTTTCTAACAGATTGCATTATAGACACTATAAGCTACCACACAGGTTACAATATTTCCCCTTGCAACCAGTTAAGGACCTTCCACTTCTTATCAACCAGAAAGTGGGGCCCCTGCTAGGAAATCGGGTTAGGCCCGTTTCAAACGACGAACTAACAACGCGCTTACATTGTGTCGAACTCAACTGAATTGTGACTAAAATATGACGTTTGAAACCACGTTGAGCCAGAGTTGTGAAGCCAGACAAAGGTTTTAATTTAAAAGCGTTGATTGAAGTATAATAAAGCAGTAAGAATTTGTAATGCTTGCAATCATTACAGGATGATCATGATCTCCTAGCAGCCAGTCAGATTGCAAGATTCTGTTCTGGCTATGTAATGTATTAAAACACAACTAAAAAAGCTAACGATAAACAAAGTATGTTGTAGTAGATTGTTGGAGAACTGGGCCGAGTTGTTAAAAGTTTTATTAGCAATAATCCTAGATTGACTTTTAACAAAACCTATTGGTTGTCATGGTAATTAACCCTAGGTTTGGGCTAATCGTCTTTTGAACAACTTAGTTCAGATGATTTTCTTTGTTTATTTATTTTTAATAAAAAAAGATTTCGAAACTAAATTTAGAATGAAAATTAACGCATATTTCCGACGTTTTGGAATTATCGTGACTCCATTATCAAGGATTTTATTAGAATATAACATTGATCTCTTATATACAAATACAACATTGAACATTAACCAACACTAAACAAACAATCGGACTCCATTCGGGCTAAAGTTTTTGTTTGATTCTTTATTCTTTTTTTTAACACCTTTGCAGTTGTATTTTTATATAAAAGATCAATGTTATATTCTATTAAAATCCTTGATAATGGAGTCACGATGATTCCGAAACGTCGGACATACGCGTTAATTTTCCTTCAAAATTTATTTTATTTTTGTTTGTTTTCTCGTTGTACACCAGGTTCGTTTTTGCAGCCATCTCCTGCCCAAGGTTCGCCGGCCGGTTCGTTAGGATATGTGGCACACTCACCAGCTTCTGGTCACCAGTTTCACTTGCAGTCACCATACAACATTGCTCTCACCTCCCCAGGGGGGTGGCCTGTGTCACCACAGGTATCAGGCACTTCTCAGACAAAGTACAGGTATGATAATGATATTACCACAGGCATCCATCCCGTACAAATTATAAATGTAGTCAAAACCGAAAATATTGGAAATAAAGTTCACCTTCATTTCAGCTTGTGTTTCACTCCTTGTGTGTATTTTGTATGTTTAACCCTTTCAGCCCCAAACACGACAAATGTTGTTGGTAAATTCTCCCAACTAGGGCCCATACTTTTTGTATAGCCAGCTTGGGAGAATTTTGCTTTTCATATTCAAAATTTCACCTTGTTTGATCAATTTCCATTTTCTCATTACCAAATGACATATCTTGTATATGTTATGTAAGGAGAAGTTCGATGTTGATAAACTGGCCTGGGCTGAAAGGGTTAAAGGGATTTTTCGCTGTTCTACCATCTTTTTTCTAAAATTTTGGCCTGGCAGAGTTCTTGGCTATACAAACTGAGTATGGAACAAATGCATGTTTCGATCAACGTGATTATCTTCAGAGAGGTCAAACTCTGACATGCTGTAATGAACCAAAGGCAAGTGTAAGAGAAACTGAGTTGGAATCGAACTCACAGCATTCCGATTAGGATCACATGGCATGTGCTGTAACCACTAAGTTACCGCTAGCCAACTACAGTAGCAGAGAGAGAACGAACCTCAATAAATTGAATATATTTTTAAAGTGTTCTTTCCTAAAATGTGATGCATGACGATGGTAGTTATATTGATGTTAATGATATTTGTGGTAACTTTGTTCGTTATTCCATTTCTTCCAGGCAAGGACAACCCACAGGTCCTGGTTCTACACCAAACAAACTCTCCACCACACCTCCTCGACCTCTGGCAACAAGATCATGGCAACTAGCTATGCCTACACTGTTATCTCACAGTGCATTCAACAAACTGCTCACCCCAGTCCAGGTCTCTCAGGTTTTACCATATAGCACCCCAGTTGCCGTGTCTCCCCTTGAGCGGTTCCTGGGCAGCGTGAACCTCAAGCAGTTCCTCTTAAGAGTTATCAAAAAGGGCGATTCAACAGTTAGTATGGTTTCCTAACAGAACTAGTTGGTTTACCTTCAATGTATTTTTTTGTAGACTTACTTCTTAGTTATCTCCCAAGGCAGGGTTGTTCAACGGCTGGTTAAATTTAACCCTGGGTAATTCAAGCAGAAATTTCTTGTCTAAGGAAAGGCTAACGGTTCTTACTAAATACTGTTTAGATTTTCCATGATAAAAACTTCTCAATTCCAAAACTACAGCTCAAATCAGTCCAAAGGTTAGACACAAGAATGTAGAATAAAATATCAACCCTGGGCTGGTGCTAATCGGCCTTTGAACACTGGGGTCGGTTGTTCGAAAGCCGATTAACTTTAAACCAGGATTAACTCTTAACAAAACCTATTGGTTGCCATGGTAATTAATCCTGGATTAGGGCTAATCGTCTTTTGAACAACTCGGCCCTGCCCCCGAAATATGTCAAAGGAAGTTTCAGTTATTTGATAACTTTGCAATGCAAGCCGGTGTTTTAGGATTATGTACTAGCTAAAATGACACCTGTTACAAATAAGTGTTAATTATAAGTTTACAGGTTTTCCATGAAAAATGCTAGAAACGAAATAAGTTTGATACAATTGCCAAATCTAATCGTATATATCGTCTTTAAAAATAGACAAGTATCCAGGATTTTTAAAAAACAATCTGCTTAAAATATTAAAATGTTGCGGTGAGCTTTCGGCTACCAGTCTGAGCTTTTAACAAAATAAAATGAAATCCAAAAGCAATAAAAATACATTTTGAGTGAGAAGACATGAAAAAAAAAACTTATCACATAATAATTCCAAAATGGAGCATTTATAATAACATGCTATATTTAGCAGTATCAATTTACAAAAGATAAGAAGAAATTTCTACTTCAAACCGAAAACAATTTTTTTTCAATTCGTTAAGTTTAACCCTTAAGCTTAAGTATGATAGCCATTTCTGATGTCGATTTGTAGACTGGCTGGCTATTTTTTGGTTTCACGCACACCCTAGAGACGCCGAAGACAAGAGATGAAACGGCTATGTTGGTTCCCTAAACAAAAGAAATCTTCAATATTCTTTTGTTCAAAGAAAACAACATGGCCACTATAACGTCAGCTGCAATCCAGCAAAAGTCCTTCCCAGTACTTAGGCTGCTTGGTGATGTCAAACAAATATCTTCTGTGGTTTTGTTCTCACATTTACCCAATATGCATTTTACAGCTTGAAAAGATCAAGAGTGAGTCGACAGTCGAGGTTTTTAATAGCGAATGCTTGCAGTGTTGCGTTAGCTTGGAGATTTCAACCCTCTCCTCCCTCCACTTGAGTGTCAAGCCTCTCCCCTCCCAGGGTGAGTAGTTTGTGTGTGTGTGTGGCTGTAAGCTTGTCTGAGAAGACACAAAGATCTAGCCGTTTGCAGATGTTACAGCAAAGACAGCTCCTTCTCCTCAGTCGTTTGGCGCCTCACCCTCTGAAGAGACATGGCATGATTTAATTGGACTATTTATGTGTAAAACTGTTTCATGTAACATATGAACAGATTGATTAGTAACTTCATAATCATACGGGGTTTTTTCTGCGTTTCCAACAGAGGAATTTATGACAAAACATATTGTACAGTAGTGGTTAAAAGAAACACGAGCGAAGTGCGCGAAGTGTCAACTTAACACGTGTTTTGCGAAAATTTTTAGGAGGTTTAAAAACTGTGAAATTTTTTACAAAAATAAAGAACGAAACGAAACGAGTTTGGCTTGCGTTTCTTTTTACCACTTCTGTATGTAAGAAGTTATTACAAATATTTGAAATTAGCGGTTATGAATTTCATTATTTCTATCGCTCATAGAAAGCTGAACCGCTGCCTGGACCAAAATTTTAATTTTAAAAGGGGTCAGATGTAGGAGGAGCTATCCTTTATATAGCGCAGGTTTAAGACCCTAAGTTAAGGTTCAGCTGGGAACCGAATCCGGGTCTTCCGCACGTTGCGGTAGGGATTATACATCTGCTGTCAAAGATGAGACACCGAAAGTTTGTGTGAGTGACAGTTAATTATAATTTTTACTCAACTTGTACTCCAAGCATAACTGAAAATTCACATTTTTTTTACAGATTGGCAACAAGATGATCTTCGCTGTCTAGAGAGATACTTTGAAACAAGAGTAAGTTCAGTATTTTCAATGCCAGATACACTAAAAACCTTGAAAGTTCACCTTACCGCCTTCCTCACTAAGAACTATCCCCAGTCTCCTAGGCCCCAGTGCTAGTACCTCCCAAAACTCTTCATCACTGCCGAGCGCAGTGAGGCAGCACACTAATATCTGTTTTGTTAGCATTTCTTGGCCACGAATTTGTTTTCGTGGGTGGATTATATAGATATTGGTCTCCTTTCCGAGCAAAGGCTTGGTAACAAGAGCGTCCGCAATGTATCATGGTAGATGGGCGCGCGTCATGTCACGAGTCTTTCACGAGGTCGTTCGTTCTTTTACCATCGAGTTTCGACCTCGGACGTCTGTGTATGATAGCCTGCGTCGCAGGGAGGTTTGGACAGTCTGCGATGCAGGCTAGTGAATGAGAAAAAATTAGAATTTTGCCGAGTCTCAAAACCAAAGACAAGTCGGGCTCTCATTGCAATAAAAGAAAATAAAATCTCAGAAGGTATTTGCGAGCACTTTCCTAACTCTACAGTTACTGTTAGTTGTATGCGCAGCGGTAAAACCTACAAAGTATGAATACCTATTCACACCTTGATCCTTGAACCTTACGAAGGCAAAATATATAAAAAGTAAAACAGGGTGAAAATGACGTCCTAAGATTTAATTTGCAGGTTGTGTGCCCCCCATATAGAACCAATGCACTGATAGCTTTTGCAAGAATTCTTGGAGCTCCAGCAAACATATTGAAGGATAGTATTAAGATCATGAAACTAGAGATGGTATGTGGCATCACTAACGATGTATTGTTTGAAATGATAACATTTTCAAATTCGGGAATGGATTGATGTTGCGCCGCTCTGCTGTTACTCCTGCACTGCTCTGCTCTTCTCTTCAATTAGATAAAACAGAAAGAATATAACAGGGCTTTGTTGAAACTTTTTCAAGAAACAAATCGAAACAGGGTTTTTCTTTGACCGAACAATGTCATAAGCAATTCAATAATTGTCCCCTGCAGTCATATTCTACAATGACTTCAGTATCAGAAAGAATAAATTCTGTAACAAGAGAAGAGCAGCCAAAGCAAAAGTTATGAAGACATTTTTATGGCAGAGCCTCTGCTCTTGGGGGGGGGGACTAAACGTCAACCCTGGGTTTCGCCAAAATTCAAGCAGTTAATTTTTTGCTCAAGAAAGATTTACAGTTCATATAAAGTACCGCTTAGATTTTCTACGGAACTTGACAATTCCAAAATTACAGCTCCAATCCGTCTCTGGAAGGTTGGAAACAAGAACGTATAGGTTAGAAAATTTAACCCTGGCCCTCGAAGTCCTCTCAGGGGAGTGTAAGAACCTGTTGGGTTCTCCGAATACCCAAGAGTAGTAAAGCTAAAAAAAGTAAAATGAAATAAATAAAAAGATGATGATGTCACACAGTTGATCTTTTCAACTAGCACCACTGCATCAGGACTGTCTTACTTAACTCTACAATTCATGCTAAAACTACTTTGTTATTTTGCTACGTGTAGAACCCAGACGTGACGCACAAATGGCGTCTCGAGTGGTGCTTGACGATTCCTCCAAATGTTCCCAGTGCAATCGCTCCCCCCGGTACTCCAGCCGTAGTACTGAAATTGAAAATGTTGTTTTTTGTAAGTATTGCATAATAGTTCTCCCAAGTGCTCTTATAATGTTCGAATATATTGATAGATTCTTTTTTTATTTCTTCCGTACTCTTAACTGAAATGACCATTTTTACCTAAAACTAGAACTAACTTTGGAATATTCAACATCCGTTTCCAAAGGGCAAATATATTGAATTCCCTTGAGGAGAAAACATTAAACACGATACCATCGGATAGTTCAAGAAAAGCCTAAAATCCTAGAATATAGCATATAATTTATTCGATAAATTTACTGTAAATGTAGATCTGTTTCGTAGGTCGTGGGTTCGAATTCCACCGAGGTCGGAAATTTTTTCTCTTTCCTTTGTGTGGGTTTATGGGG
The DNA here is from genome assembly GCA_027575215.2 of Hydrozoanthus sils. Taxonomy (NCBI): domain Eukaryota; kingdom Metazoa; phylum Cnidaria; class Anthozoa; order Zoantharia; family Hydrozoanthidae; genus Hydrozoanthus; species Hydrozoanthus sils. The sequence goes on along the minus strand of JAOBRD020219305.1, from coordinate 2,169 downwards.
TTCTTTGTTGATGCTGTAGATCAGAGAAACTTTTATTATACCCCGTTCCAGTGGTAAGGCCTCACGTTGTGTTTACACATATGGTCGGTCTTCCTCTGACGTCATAACGACCATGTTGGTGCCCACGAGCAAAAGAGTTTTGATTATCTCATTTTTTTAGATCACCAACATAGCCGCTTCGTCTCTTGTCTTTGGCGTCTCTAGGGAGTGCGTGAAAGCCAAAAATGCCACTGGTTAATTCGTATTTGTTTATTGTGCTACGTTTCCTTCTCCTAGTTCAAGCAGAACCAAGAATTTAGATATCTTATTCATTTTGCTATTAAACTGGTTCATTTTCCTTTCCTCTTTAGTTCTCTACTTCTTTTTTAGTTTAGTTTTCGTTAAAAGGTCTTTTTGCCCTATGGTTATTCGGGGGAACATAGATAAGAAATGCAAAATAATAATAATAATAATAGGGAGATTGCAAAGATACGGAAAATGAAAAAGGTGAAACTGGTGGCCATTTCATTGGGGCTCTTGGAAGTGTGCCAAAAAAACCTGGGTAAATGGATCGACAAGCTAGGTATAAAGATCAAGACTGAGTTTTTACAAAAAACGGCTCTACTGGGAACGGCTAGGATTTTAAGAGAAGTGCTAGAATGTTAGATAGAAGAAGAAAGGACTTGAGAGACCCCTGGTCATTGGCTATGACTCACTCTCTTCTGACATCCAACGGCATAACATCTGCCATTGCTATAAGCAATTTTATATGATAATAATAATGATTATTATAATAATAAGTGGTATAATATAAATTAGCAAATAAAAGACCTATTATTATTATTATTATTATTGTTGTTGTTATTATTATTATTATTATTATTGTTGTTGTTGTTGTTGTTGTTGTTGTTGTTGTTGTTAAACTTGATGAAAATAACGACTTTCCTTATGACAAACATGTTTCGGCAGTGCGTACTGCCATTGTCAGTGCAACTAATTTACAAGTTCGTAAGTGAGTATAGATATATGGGTTCTAATGTTGTTGTTGTTACATCATATATTAAAAATATTTGGTTGTATTGATAGATCCAACTCACCAAGATAATGACTCCCGCTTCGCGGGGTGACGTTACAAATGTCGTAATTCCAATCATTTACGACACTCAGGACAACACAACTTTTCGGATGGACATCACACCAAAAGGGACTGGTGCCCAGAACCTCCCTTCCCATGGCCACGGTGCTGCGGTGTCGGCCTTCCTGAAGAACTGGAACGACACTGCACCAAAGACAGGTAAGGACAGCCGATTCCCGAAACTTTGAACCTTCAAGGGAAGTTGGAAAATTGTTCGAGAAGTCGGGAGTTCGAGTTACCGAGGGTAAATTTATTGTAAATGTTTACGAGGGGAAATCAATTTTCGTTCAAGTTATCGGGAATTTAAGTTAACAAGGGTAAATTTACTGTAAATGTTTAGGTGGGGAAACCAATTTTTGTTTGAGTTATCGGGAGTTTGAGTTTGTGAGGGTAAAAATACCTTAATGTTTACGAGGGGAAGTCAATTTGGTTCGAATCATCGGGAGTTCTGTTCAAGTTGCCAAGGGTAAAACAACTGTAAATGTCTACGAGGGGAAAGCAATTTTGGTTCGAGTTATTGAGAGTAAAATTACTATAAATGTCTCCGAGGGGAAATCAGTTAGATTCGATTGCGAAATTAAACAGGGTATTTAAACCGTGGGTTTTCCTATTGTAAAAAACATATACCTCACGTGTATGACATTTGCTTATCAAAAAATATGATGGGGCATCCATACGGTCCTTAAAATGTATCATAGTCATTGAAAAACTCGTTTAAATGACAAAATTAAAATTCTTTCGTGGACACCTGGCTGGTGATGAAAAGTCAACAGTGTTGCATATATGTGCCAGTGATATGGAGACAGTCAGTAAAATGGCACTAAGGCCTAACGGGCCTTTTTGTGAGAATCTGAGTTTGTTTGTTAGCTTTGCCGTGCTGACGAGGCCCTACAAGGCCGAAACAGCCCTTCACGGTTTTAACACTCGGGCTCCTAATTTTTGAGGTGTAATTCAGGCTTTAGTTCCTTCTGAACCGTGATGCTATAGTGCCATTTTACTGGCTGTCTCTATATCATTAACATGTAGGTTCAACAGTACTGATTATTAGGATCCAG
>JAOBRD020219198.1:0-43144 GCA_027575215.2 Hydrozoanthus sils | reverse complement strand
TTATTATTGTTGTTGTTGTTATTATTATTATTACCATCATTTTTTAAAAAAAATTTTTGTTACTAAATTAGACTTTTTTTTAAAAAAGAGTGTAGTTTTAATCTTTTGCTTACAGCAGTTCCTTGACACACATATGCAATGGCGTCTCAGTGAATGTGTGGGGTCTGCACAGTTTACATTCCATGTGTCTCAGCCCTGCCCCGCCCATCGAGTTCACAATAACTCAGTGGTTACTAGAGCGCCGACTAGTATACTGTGGGTTCGATTTTCATCAACTGGAGTTCAGTTTATTCTGACTTGTTCTCTCCGCACTAAAAACCGCCCTATGCATACTTAATCATAAAGACAAACAGTTGCTGGCTGTTAATCAGCAGGGTGCCCAAACTGTGTGCAATTCCACAATTGGTTTCGGCTCCATTAAACCCTGTAACCCTCAGGGAAAAAGAACAGAAACGGCAGAGGAGAAAAACTAAGATCTCCACCTCCCACCCTGGCCCAGCGCTGCACATCCCCTGTCCCCAATGCAAGTGACTTTTCAAGGCAAAGATCACCCTAATCAGATCCCATCCCCCAGTGATGTAAAAGTTGTGGCCATAGGACGAATCCTGTACCAGTGCAGAAAAATCTAGGAGGAGCCATCAGGTACTAATAAGCACAGTAAATGAATAACGTCAAGAATTAATCAAGTGAACATAATTGGCCATAATTGTCCACATTTCTTATTTTACTTTTTCGAATTGCAACTGTTTTAATTGTCAGATATTGATTGTTAAAGTCGATTAATCTTCATTAATTTAGTTTAACTGTACACCGTGGGTTGTTTGCCCAGTGAGCCGCCCTCTCGTAAATGAAAGAGGATGGTAGGAAAATTAGAAGAACTGGGTGAAATAAACCCTTTGTTCTTCGAGGTATAGCAAAAGAAAAATTTTTAGATCGTTCAGTTGTTCTGTATTGGTACGAGGTAGAGTTGCCCCACTTTATGTGAAACAAACTTGACCAATATTTATCAATGAAAATTGACAGTTTGTCAAAGAAAATCAACTTGCTACAGCCATAGATAACCGCTGCTTGAAACTCATTTTCCTGTTACGTCCAACCCCGAGACTTCTTCTTAGCAATCAAAGTAAAAACACATAATGTAAAAAAGCCGATGAATATTACGTATAACAGCGAAAACTGCCCAGTTTGGCAGAAGTTTTGAAACGTTACTCAGTTTTGAAAGAGTTTGCACGGTTGCGTAAATTCCGCTTTTACTTCAGAATCTTCAACATGGATTTTTATATTTTTACTGTGTTAAACCAGTGCCGAAATCTATTTCAGTACCTTATCCAATTCAGTGTAGTTTATAATGATTGTATAATAAATTGTATAATACTTTTCAATATTTGTGAAACGGATCAGAAATTATATCATCTATCGCGATCGTGTGTAATTTGCAATTGTTTCGACGCACGCGTCTGTCTCTTTAAAATGCGAAAACCCAGTTTTTATGAGACATACAATATTATCGGTTCACCCACGTGCCCGGCGGGATTATGATAGTTTAAGGCCTGTCCACATGCGGGATTCTTGGAGTGATTTTAATCGCCATTTTCGTGGCGAATTTGATAACGAGAAAAAATTCGCGCGTATGTGAACAGCCTGTGATTTTACCACGAGATATTGTAACTTTTGCTGCAATTTTCCTGGCGATTTATGGAATACAACCGATGTTTACAGCGGCTGTACGCTTGACGCAGACTTGAACGACCACTCGTATACTTGTTCCACTCAATAATTAACTTTTTTCATCTTCCTTTTACCAGTTTTTTTTGACAATTTCTTTTCTGCATATATTTTTTTCCCGCCATCAGCCATCTGTTTTGACAGGAAGCAGCAACAAATTCCCTTTTGGGGGAACCTTTGGTGTTGGTTTAAGCGGTTTTCTTAAAAAAGATCGCACCATTATCGCGATTGCATTTAAATATGCTCAAAACTTAGCTACGATATCTCAACGATGCGAGTTTGCAAAATTGCAGTAAAAGTTTGCACTGCCGGAACCTTTCTCGCCGCATAAATCGTAAATATCATACGCGTGTGCTGAACGTGGACTTTAGTTTCATCCGATGGCCAGTTATTCATCGAACTTCCTACTTAAACAAGATATAAACAGGAAGATTTTTTGCTCTTCAAGCTATGTAACTAAGTAGATTGGAAAAGGTTGGGTTACGTTTTTGACGGTATTTTCCGACGAGACATAGCCTTGGAATTTTGGGCGTGACCAATGACTGTTGATTACGAGTTTTGTGTTAAGAACTAAACAGAAGCAAAATAAACTAAAAGTTGTTATGTATTTAAGCATTATTTGAGACACAACAGTTTCAACAAAATGAAATAAATGGGAAAAAAAATATATATGTCATACAAACACCGCTCAGCTTGATAAATGTCAAAACCTTTTGCAAGATTAGTGTCGAACTTGCTTGAAATTGATTAAAGTAAAGTGATTGAAAACGTTCCAAGTTCAGCGATGTCCTTAACAAAATACGCGCCAACTGACCCGATGCAGACAATGATTCATGTTTCAGCTGCCATTGTTGAATCACTGAATGTATCTTAAAATGAATGAAGGTGTTTTTACTCTTTGTCTGACGGTCAACTGCTGCCAGCAAACTGCACTTCGGGTAGTAAAAAGTATCCTTAGCAGAGAGAAAAGGATTTTCAGAGGCTAGAAATAGCATTTTAAAGCTTGAAGTTCATTTTACTTGAGGTAAAGTTGCACTTAATGAATTGAAAAACTAGGCTGTTAAAAACAATATGCATTTTTGTGTGTAAAAACAAAAATACTCGCAGCGGGATAGTACGCCGACACGCCGCGTGTTTAGGCATATGTTGAAAATCTGTCTATATTTCTTTTATTCATTAGAAAACATTTGAGATCATTATTTCTTCCCCCAAAATAAAATATTTCAGAAAAGTTAAATCATTTCCGTCATGTTGTACGTTTGTGTAAATTAATTAGATAATCGTTCTTGAAATTTTGTTATTCCATGGTCTTAGCAGTTTTATGATATAATAGTCACGCGCTGCAAAGTGTTGTTTTTGGCAAATCTATATGATTGAACAAAAAAAAGGATTATTGCAGAAAGAACATAAGTGTGTGCGTAAAGTGTTTTACAAGAGGGAGTTAATAACAATGGCGAACTGTTTGTTTATTCTGTGCGCAATTGGAGGTCACTCGAATCAAAGCCACCTTACGGCTAGGGTACAAGACGGCCCTAAGCTGCACTATCGTTAATGAGCTTAACAACAGATGTAGAAGCATGTGCTAATTGACTCCAACGGCTTGATCAAATAATTGTGAGGGTTAATGAATGCAGTGATCTGGTTTTGGTATTCATAACTAAATTTCGTGCTTCAACCACAAGGAATTATTGAATAGATGAACAAGTCCTCGCCGGCAAGCTCTGGAAAAAATATTTATTCCTTTAGAAAAATTCCTATAGGCCATTTATAATGCAAAGTACGTCCACTAAATATTTGATTCCGAAATACTGAACGTCGAACATTATTTACTTGCAACAAACACTTGTCAACAAAACTGGTAGTTCTGCTTTACCCAATTCGGATATCTTGAGACCAACAAACTCTTTTATAAGAAAAGATTTTTGCTGTTAGAATTTTGTATCTTAGTAAGTTTTTTTAAAACACATGGCTGTCAAGACAAACCTCTTTTAGATTCCAACGCTCTTTAGCGTGACACCTTAATGTAAGTCACAAGTACAAGTAAGAGCATGTGTGTACGTTTAATCTCCTATAAAAAACTATTTTTAAGCGAAAATGCTGCTGGAATCAATATTTGATTAATGACGACAATGCATGCATACTTTAAACTTTTTGTTTTCGTTCCATTAAGGCCGCAGGGTCGCGGAGTTGAATTTTTGGTCAATATTTTAGTCGATGCCTACAATAACTTGATGGTATATATTATATACAAGAACTTGAAAATTGATATAAAAGCTAGCTAAGTTTTCTTCTTCTTTGAAACAAACCTACAGTAAAACAGTACCTGTAGGTTGAAACTGTCGATGAAAAAGAAGAACCGAAAGTCAGTGTACAGTTCAACTGGTATCCTTGCGAAAAGTCGCCAGTTGACAGAAGGAACGAGTTAAGGTGTTTTTTCCAGCGTTGCACTATGATGTCGCTCTTTGGTTTGAATGCACGCGTGTTGCCACGATTGTATATTGGATTTACTGGAACATTTTATGAAAACCGAATCACTAAGAATCGAATCTCTTAGCAAACAGTCAGTAGAAAGAGTTGAGTTGAGTTGAGTTGAGTTCAGTTATCTTCAAGTTGAGTTGAGTTCTTCTTCAATGATATCGGAGACTAAACGTGCACGAGCTTTCAAATTCTGTAGTCTAAAATACTTCCTTAACAAATACACGAACAAGTATCAATGTAGAATATCCCATTTTGTATGCAGATACTTTTTGACATGTCGTATAACGTACATACATTGCAAATATTTTCTGAAGTCCTATAAAGAGCTATATCGGAAAGCTTAACACTATTACAGCCACACCTATGAAAGTCAGTACGTCGACACGTAATCTTGCTACAACAAAGCCCTTGACACCTTATTGACTGAACTGTACAAAACTGATTAAGGTTTTTTAACTCAATAGAATATGTTACAAAGCCTCTTTAAAGTTATAGCTTTCAAATGTATCTGAAAACCTTGGCGTAAATAGATTTTTGAGTATTTGTCGGCCAGAGCAAGAGATTTCACGCGGTAATACGGATCCGGATACAATTGGGTCTCAAAAAAACCAATTCAAGTGTCTTGATAAAGTGCAAAACTTGAAGGCTAGGACCCTTAAAGAAGGAAATATCCGATTTTTTTTGATAGCTTCAATAACGCCCTTTCTTTCTCAGTCCTGAAAACATTTCTAGGGCTCTCGACCGTTACGCCGATTCATTCACTGATTACCGTTCGGCTGCTTAACAACTAGACTGTGTTAGCTTGATAGTAGGAGAATGTTATTTGGTGTAGCTGTTTTTGACAGTTCGGAAAACTGAGGTTTTTCTCGTATTTCTGGGTAAAAAGTCAACAAACACAACTTGTGATCAGTATAGACTGCATGTGTCAGCCTGAAGAACATTCCAAAATCACAACTACATGATTCGAGGTTTGTTACAAAACAAAATGTTTTCTTTCTTTTTTTTAATATGCCATATTTGTAGTACAATATATATAGTTATAACAATAAATACAGCAAGTGAAACAGACTAAAGTTGCCTTAATGAAAAAACTGAACGACAAAAACAAAGAGAGCAAATACATGCATGTTTTATAAGATACAGCCATTACTTTTGAAGTGGATGCCTTCTGGGGGAAGTTAAAAAAGAAAGAAAGAGAAAAAATGTTTCAAAATGATTGCTATTTGCAACAGTTTTCTGTTGATATAAATAAATTTTACTGCATGTGGCGTCGAAAAAACCTTATATTTATAAAATGGTTTGGCACACTAATTATTTCCTAATTTCAAGCGTTTCCTTCGAACAAGACTGAAGCTGATGCCCAACATTTTAGTCCAGAAACCCAAAAGCAGACACTGGGCTAACCCGTTTCGTTCCCCTCAAGAACATTGAGTAAGCGTGGTTCAAGGAGCAACAAATGAAAATGTTATGGAGCACGAACAAGGTTTGGTGGTTGAAAGGAAAAGAGTCGCACTATTGTGTGGGAGTTATGTCCAATGTATATAGTCAACCAATCAACTCCGTATATGCATGCATGGGCGGGGGCCGGGTATATATTGCATTATAGATCAAAAAGTATCGTAAGTTCTCCACGTGAGTGGCCTTGCTAAGCTGGCAACACTTTAGACTTCCCGACAGAACAAGCGACCTTTCATCTCATTTCTCTTTAACTTTTGGCTCTGCAAGCACGTTTAATAGTCCCGTCCGTCAAATAACTATTTTCTCACCATGCTAAAATGGATTAAAAGGCTACTCCCGGTCACTCACAAAAAGAAAAACAGTTAAATTGCTCGAAACATGTAAGAAAAAAGATGTATTTTCCGCTACTTTTTCAGGCAATTGTAAATGAATCAGTCTTGTTATCTTTTCTCAAGCGGATTAATCAAATTTACATGCTTTGTAGCCCTCTTGTCATGTTAGATCAAACAGAAAGGTCATGGTTTACTTTTCGAGTGTCAAAAATCTACATTAATAGTCGTTTCTTTCAGTTCTGTTGTTGCTCGCTAAGACTCTTTTTTCCAAAATAATAAAGCGTGATGGTAGAGCCAGTAAAGCAAAGTTCTACTGCGCGCTTTATGATCAATATATATACATGGTATAAAGTTGGTCTTGTTTCTAGATGGCCCTATGGATAGATAAAACGCCAGTTGTTGGAAGTGTCATGCAAAGTCAGTAACCTTATGTAGCTTCTAAAATAAAGACCAACACTAGTTATAAAGAAGATAGTTTCAATGTTATACAATATTTTTTCATTGGAATTTAATTATTTTTGTTCAGTTTTATAGTTCTAAAATCAAATATACGCGTACAAACGCACAAGGGACTTGGCTTCCATTAGCCGTAAACGCGTGATGGAGTTGTCCAGTTTTGATGAACCAAACTTGAGTGTATCATTTTGAAGAACCAAGCTTGAGTGTATCATTTTGATAAATGAAAAACCAGCTGCGTTAGTTCTCGTGATTCTTTCCGGCTGAGTGATGAAACAAACATTTCTTAGTTTATCAGATGAGTGTTAAGTATTCTTTGGTGAGTCGTTGCCGGCAAAGTTTTCCTCACACAGTCGTACACGGCTGCATGTCTTTGTATGAATATAAACAAATATGTCGAATTTAAAGTATATTCTTGTGACATGTTTGTCTTTAATGTATCGATGTACGTACATCACGTCTCTATTTGGATTTATCTATTACGTATAGATAATATTTTGATAAACTCATTGCGTTAGTTTTTCGCGCCCCTCAATCTATATCGATATAAGAAAGATTTTTAACAGCTTTCTACAGTTTTTTAACAGCCCATCAGTTGTCGTGATGGAGACTTTTCAATAAAGCCGAAAATTTGGTAAAGGAACTTTTAGTTTTAGCCAACTTATTGTTTATTTATTAATTCACTCTGATAAAGATCTACACTCTATATCTTGGGAAGTTATTTTGAAGATATAAGAAATATGTATATAGAATCTATTAGTAAAGCAGACCTCATCAAATGGGATCAAATTTGTCAAGACGGAAATCAAGTGTTTCAATTACTGGTGTTAAAAATTAGTTTGTTTTGAAAACGCCTGGAGTCTAGTGGGCTTGTAAAAGCTTCCTGCAATTCCCAGACAATAGGATACCAAACAAGCGATGTTAATGGAGGTTAATGAACAGCTGTGATTAAAAAAAATTTAACTAACCCACACTCATTAGTTACGGCAGCCATACAAGTTACATATTCTCTAGAAAGAACCTTTGCTTCTCTTTTTCATTTGGGCTACTACATAACAACGTTAACTCTGTAAAGTTGACGACATTGAAAGTAAAAGAATCAAAACCTTAGTTTCTTGGTTTAGCTAATATATGCACGATTTATTCAAAAGATTTTCAAAACCAATTGACATTCATGTTCGTCATATCAATTGAGTAATACTTGCTATTCATTGCGTCGGGAATATTCATTCATGTACCTAGTGTTTTGTCAAGGCTATCTGGAAGGCATCGGATTTAAAAGAATAGAAAAAGAGAAAATCGCAAATTGCATGAAGTGAATTAAAGGCAGCTGCAGCTAACAGAATTTGCGAGAACGTCTGCCGTTGAAAGTTGTCACAATTTTCGGCTGGTCTGACAAAGTGAAGCTGATTTCTAGTGTTGTCAAAACGCGCAATTACTATTAAAATATTGTTGAAACTACAGCTTTTAACCCTAGCTCGCTGTTGCTCCTAAAGCAGAAGTTTGTCTATTAAACACAGACCCATGACACAAGAACTCTTGGATCTGATTTTAATAATACGAGTTTTGAAGAGCTCTCAAGCGTTTAGAAACAACTTCTTCAATAGCTAAAACCCGTAATAATTTTATAGCTTTGAGAGGAGAAAAATGACATCACTCTCATCTGTTAATCCTTCAATTGAGCCACAGCTGTTTTGCACACCTATTCTTTCTAAAGATATTGTTTTGCAAAATTAATAATTAAGTATCTATTACTCTATTATCTGTATATATCATGAAATGAAAGACCCTTTGATTAACTTCATTCCGCAATTGTTAACTTAGAGCTGTCAAAACCGGTGCGCTCTAACTGAAGTCCGTATACTGGATTCAGTCAATGATCGGGCGGAATAAAAAGCTTACAACCTGTTTTTTGAGATGATCACTATTTCTTTTATTGTATGTATATAAGCTAAAAGTGTATTTTCTCAGTAATCATAGCTGTTCAGCGTTTACACTGATAGGGCCACATAGCTAACAAATATTAGATTTCGAGCAGTTCGGAAAACCGCTATTAACAGCCAAATAGAAAAGCGATTTAGAGCAAGAAGAATGGTAAAAAGTTCGTTTGTGCTGTCTTCGTGTATTGTTTTACAATAAAAGAACGTTTTAAAGAGCCTCGAGCGATTATGTACTTGTACGACCTCAAATTTAAACACAGAACTCTTACTTTGCAGTAAAATATGAACTTTTTTCTTGGCTCTATGAAAATGAAAGGCGCCTTCTTTTTGAAAGGGTTTTTCAAATTCTGAAAGACAACAGGAACAGGCGTAGCTCAGTTGGTTAGTGCGCGGCCTTCGGAGCTAGAGGTCCCCAGTTCGATCCCCAGTGACTACACGTCTGTTTCGACTTTCTTCTGAATCAGTGTAGCTGTAGCTTTAAATACCCGTAAAACGGAGCACTGACAGAGGGAGGGGGTAAGGGGCGCACCGTCGGCTTCCATTGATAGCAGCACTCTCTGAGAGCTGAAAGAACTACCGACGTTTAAAATAACGGTGCCTTTACCTTTTAATAATTTTCTGAGCTCTAAGTGGTTTAGTTTCGTAAACCAAGATATACTAACATTGGCCGTCAAGGGCTCTAAAGCCAATCGTTAGTGTTTGTGCAGATTCCCCTTGAAAATGCTGGGATTAAGTTAATATTTATTGCAACTGAAAATCATAATCTATCTAGCTAATTAATCGTGCAAAAAAAAAAAAAGATGAATGGAAAGACAGACATTTAGATAGTTTAATAGATGAATTGATAGATGGATAGTTCTTTAATATGCGCAAACCAAATCAAATCGGCCAATGTATGTATTTAGGGCGTGTCTTTATCGTACTATATATGCGTCTTGTTCACTTGGTATTTGACGCATGCGCATTCAAACAAGCAATCACATACACGCTCCCCAGGCATGCGCACTGCATATTGCATTGAGCTTTTTTGTTGTTACAGAAAACACTTTTTAGTAATAAAAACTGACATCCTTAATTGCTTTAAAGCGTGGAAGCTAGAAATAACAGTTCCTGTTTATAAAAACACGTAAGTATTCCGAAAATAAACGATTGAATAACTATATTTTATGTTTTGAGTCGATTTTTGTACGCAAAGGAACTTTATTGCAAACAAAACGGCGTCCACGCGAACATACTAAGTACTAGATTAAAAACATTCTTCAAATATTCTCAAGTTCATATTTAGTAACAGTGATTTACGTAGCCTTGAGTAGTTCTGATGTCACCACTGCAATATATACGAGTTCAAAATATGAGCAAAAGTGCCGAAATAGTCGTTTTCTTGTTTAGTTTCCGTTTAGCTTGCCTGTTGTGTTTGGTTCTGATCAGAGAAAAAGTCCAATTTTTTTGCTGTTTTCTGTTTTTATGTTGTTAAAAAAATGTTTCCTTTCATTGAATCATGAATTCGTGACTTCATTACCAACAGTGGGGAAATGAATTTGTGAAATGCATCCCTTATATGGAAGAAACAATGTAGCCGAGAAGACTCTAGTGCATGTCAGTGATGGCTTCCTTCAGTAATGATCTTTAGTGGCCGTTTATGTACGTCAAACTTGCTCTCCCAAGTCCGAAAAAGATTTAGATGCTTAAAAATGATCAAGGTGCGAGAAGAATAAAAGCTGACAGAAGTGAATGTAGTTTCCTGTTCCCTGTCAAAATATTTTTGGAATGAAAAAGACGGGGGGTGGTGAGCAAAAACTCCCTGTGTGATATTCATGGAATTTGAGCTATTCAGCAGTTCTCAAGCGAAATCAGTCATAAAATTTTGCGCAGAGAGTTGCTTCCGCACAATATCATCCTGTAGAGATATACTTCTGTAATATCTAGACAAACTCGGTTAATGACTATTCTTGTACGCAACAAAACATTTTGAAAAACGAATATATTAAAAACGACAGATGCCCTAGCGCTTACAAAGGTCGTCAGCGGCTTCCTTGTGTACCTCTGTTTCAGACAGCAAAACTATCTTCATTTTGACAAAATCTATGTTGCATTACAAGAACTCCGAACATTTGTGTTCTTACAAAAGTGAAACACAGTGACTATAAGACGCGTTAAGTACTCAGTATTGTGACCAGGGCCAGGATATTTATGTGGAAACTGAGAAACAGCGTGCTTTGTACGAGTGCGTGCAGAGTTTAGCTAACGTTTGCTTGTCTCCCAGCTTGAAACTCAAAAAAATAAAAGACGCGGTGAGTCGCAATTAGGTTAATTGAAGCTTGTTGTCATCGCAACGACTTAGAAGTTGCCAAAACACTACAAATAGTATCAAAGGAGATTCCGTTTTTTGTTTAATATTTACCCTCAGATTCAGAATATTGCTTTATTTTAACTTGATGATTGGAATCAACAAGCTTAAGACTAATATAGCATTCACTTTTCTTGAAGTAAAAATCTTTGCACGTGGCTTTTCTAGTATATTTTCTCGCATCATAGGTTTCCATTTTTGTTGAGCTTAGACCATAAATTTTAAAATATTCTGTTTTAATAACCGTTTCATTCGCTGTATCTTGAAGCTTCGATTGGTTGCTAATTGAATCCCAATAAAGGCTATTTCGTTTATATGTACAAAGTACTTGATGAATGATTCAATTCAGCTTAAAACACCTTAACGTTTGCATTTTCAATTGCCATAAACGTTCATCACAACGTGAATGGGTTAAAATTTTAGTTACCAACGAACGAGTGGCAAAATGGAGTAGTAGGTTATTCAGCGTTACTGAATCAGTTATTTTTCTTTTCCTCGCTGTGAATAACTTAATATACCCAATTAAAATAATAAGTTTGTTTTTTTTTTAAATAAAAAAGCGGAGCGAAAATCCGGTTGAGTGTGGCGTGCTCTGCTTGTATTACTCACACACGACACGACATCGTTAGTTCATGCACTGGTGCATCAAAAGTATTCAAAATTCTGTGTCTATATGAATACCGCACGAAGTTCTTCTGGTAATCCGATGCGATTCTTGTGTTTAATATCGAGGGAAGGAGGAAAATTTCTTTCCATGATCATAATGTCTTTTAAAAACATAACTGACACAAGAGGTGACCGAAGTATAACTGATTTTAAATGAATATTTGGGTTCATTGCATAGTTAAGTGATCTTAAAGCCCCTAATAATGTGTATAAACACAGCAAATTTGCTCAGTTTTAATCAATCTATAATAGCAGTCTTTCTAGTTTTTATCAATCTTATATACAGTTATTCTTCAGTTAATCCAGTTGAATATACGAACAAAGAAAAGTTCCACTCATGGAACTCCGGCAGCGTTTTATTAGTCTAATATCTACCATGCCTAAACTTGTTACGCATTAAAAGCGGCTCAAAAGCCATTGGTGCCTGCTTGCTTTGTACAGTAATTTTGTGGAGCGTTCATAGCAGAAAATAAGCTATCAAGTCTTCCGTTGTTGAAATAGCTAAGTTGGGAGTCTTGTTGGCTGTAGAAATTCTGCACGTATGTGCGATGGCTTAATACTCCATTCCCTACGCTACATTTCCTTGCACTTTCTTTTAACTCCCTTTTCCATTTCATTCTTCTGTTTTGAAACCAAATTTTAATTTGGTTTTCTGTAAGATTTAGATTAGTAGCTATTTCAATACGCCTTGTTCGTGTTAAATATTTACTGAAATGAAACTCTTTTTCCAATTCCACGAGTTGTTTTTGGGTAAAAGTAAACCGCTTTCTCTGGTTTGAAGGTGTGCATTCTTTCTTTTCCTCTTCGACACTGCTTGAGTTCCCATTTGCAGCTGTGAAGCAGATAAAAGAGGTGTTAGTTTGACTTCCAGTTTTTTATTAGACGCCGGAGATGAGTGAGGTAGAGGTAAAGCAAAAAGAAGACTTCGTGCTGATATCATTACTGTAAGAAAACCTGGATAAATCTCAATTTGGACTCAGGAGTCTCCCGTCGAAATCATGCAGTATCTAGCTTTGAAAATTTTTCTTTCCACGTATAGCCTTAACGGTAAAGTGTTTTTACTATGAAAACCAATTATTTTGTTATTATTATTTTAGAGACTTCACTTGAACAAAAGTAACTACAAACCTAAGAATAATCGGGAATTGATTGGATTTTAATTCTGTTATTTAAGTTTTAGTTTAGGAAGCAAGAAAACAAGTAAGTAACTTATGTATAAAATAAATTTTCTTTTGCAAACGAGAGCTTGTTTTTGTACAGGCAACGTTATCGACTATATCGTCTTTAGCAAAATTTGGAATAATGCCCATATATGTTTTTTTCTTGCATTAAGGTAACTTAAGCGATTGTTATCGGTTGGAGTAATTCATTTGTAATGATGTTAAGATAGAAAGCCAAGTCTTTATCAGGAAATTAGCAACGCGCTTCGTAACCCCAAGCAAAATGATCCGATACGGAAAGAAAAAAGGGAGATTGATTGTTAATTCCTAACCATGATTTGATTGAAATGTTGAATCACTTACACTGATAATGAAAAATATAGGATTAAATTCAACAAAGCTCTTACATTTCAGCTGCACTTGTTTCCATTTGAGTTGTAAAACTGTATTGTTTCCCATAAAATTATGCCACAACTATTTTTTCTAATGTTGTAGTAGCTCAGTTCAAGTTTGATATTTCGATAAAATAGTTTTTGTTATCTCCATTTTAAGGTGTATTTCGAGCCCGAGGAATAATTTCCGTTTTTAATATCAAAATATAAAATCATACGCTATGGAACGTGTGTATGTCGGGCAACTTATCCCGTAAATAAATATTTTTTTCGCTTTTACTCATTTGGTTTCTGACCACAATTATTTCTCATGTACTATTTCACGATACAGGAAAACGAACCCGATGTATTCTGCGTAACTTTGACAACCTGACAGACGATCTCAAAACCAAAGAGCAATTTTAGAGTTTTTGCATCGACTGATCCTAGTGTTAATGGGAAAATATCAAACCTGAGAATTGTTTGTTTTAGAACAAACTCGGATAATTGCCGTTAAGTGTACTGCGGATTGATGGAAGCCCAAGGAATTGGGAATTAAATGGAAGTTGTTTTAGTTTGTATTACTTCCTTGGAGACAGAAAGTTGGACTAAAAGTTTTTCCAAAACGTAGCACTGCGAGAACCTTAAAACTCAATTCAGCATTGCATGAAATGGTAACGCAGCCCGCGAACACAAATACTTGTTCTATGTTGCAGACGCTTCGTAGAGACTCTAATATATTATGCAAAATCAATTTAGTTCAACTCGTAAAAGAAAATTTCAAAAATTTCAATCATTTTACGGCAAAAATACTAATCGACCAATTGAAAACAAACGAGTTTTGAAGTAACCATGTAATTTCTTGTTCCTTAAAAACACCAGCTTTATTTTAGAAAGATAGATCTAGAGCGTGGCATTAAACGAAGCACTCTTTGAAAACGAGACAATTTACAAAACTTACCACAGCTCAAAATAACAAGGAATAAAGCTCTAAAATATATTATTTTAGTTCCATCAAAACATTATAAGCAAAGCTTCGCTCTCTGGTTTTGATATACGACCGATAGAATGGGTGACAGCAAACTATGAACGAGTCATTGCCTTGTATTGTTTCGTGCTTAAAAAGTGATATTGCAGCGAGGGCTTGTCTGAGGGGGAATGACCTTTCTTACACACATCACCTTGAGGTAGATTCAGTTACAAAGGTTTTTGTCGTTGAGAACGGAGTTTCAAGCTCATAATTACAATTACACACTTTAAACTTGTTCTGGCTTTAGTAATCATGATACAAGTGGGAAAAAGCAAAATTTTTACTTGTACCTTCTAAAGAATTTTTTAAACTTTCTGCACTTCAGTGTAAAATAGAGTTGTGCGAGCTGTATTGTAGGTCTCAAATGATTGAATTGTTATTATTGTTTTTGTGAAGAAGTAATGCCGAATGCTTGTTTTCTTTCAAATTGAAAACAATTACACGTTTTCACTATAATACAATTAATTCACACTTTTCTTCACTGTTCGACATTGTGCCAAATCTTCAATTATTTTAGGGTTATTGGGAAAATTTTAAAAGTTTTCCTATAAGATGTTGAGTAGCTTCCTAAAACGTACGAAGATTTCTTGCTTTCTTATCGTATATGACATTGTGCTCAAAACAACGTAATCTGTGGACTCTTGCAATTTTAAACCGCAGGTGAACTCTATCTGAAATCTTCTCTTTAACTTAATAAGCTGTCAAACTTAAACCAAAGAAAGAAAAAGTAAACGAGCTGGCCTAGTTACCCTTTCTCTTTGTGAACATCCATCGATAATCTGCCGTTTGCCACCGTTTCTTGTCCGCGCTATGAGGATTGGACCTCAAACTTGATAAAGGCGAGGACTCTGTTGTCCTTGTGGAAACTGAACGTGCTAAGCTATTCCCTCGGACGTTTTGCGTTACTTGTTCACTTGGCACAACCTGCATTGGCTCGGTGCAAGAAGAAATGAAGGAAGCGCTAGGCTCTGGGGTCGCGTTGAATTGGACATCGGCGGTCGACACTGGTGGGTGTCTTAATGGAATCGTGCGTCCGAAATCAAGCGCCTCCGTATAACGCGAAACGTTTGAACCCAGATGTGACGAGACCATCTTGCAAGACCACTTGTTCATAGTTATTCAAAATAAGCTCGTAAACGATTTGCTTCAGTTATCTGAGAGTAGCTTTTGGACACTGTGGGCAATGCCGATCGCTGCTGTAACAATCACTCTCGCGCGTCCTATACCTAAGCTCACCTAATTTAACTCTACTGCACGATTAGATATCATTATTCATATATTTATATATGTATACTAGGAATCGATTTCGCAAGTTCGATATGCTAAATTTATTATATTACTGGAAAATCACCTACGGTTTCAATTATGTTCGAAGCTTTTGCTTATCGAAAAGGATGTCTAGTGAATTTGCAAATGTCTCACTAGGGATGCTAGGGACACAATACATCACACGCTTAAGAGGTAATTAAAATTAAATCGTATTAACTAAATCAGTTTGACAAACAATGGGCAGCAGCAAAGTTTCTTTCTTTCCAGGTGGACCCAAAAACGTTCCTATACATTTTCATCTTTGCCTAAGGCAATGAAATATTTTTAACTTAGCAATTTATAGCTTCGCCGTGCTATTCTAGGATGAACGCGGGCGTATTGTTGCGAATCACCCGCCCGTTACTTCTCACCGTAGAAATCAGCCAGCTAGCTATGAGGGTTGTAAATTATATTGGGCTTTTGCGGGTGACTGTTCTGTCCTCTACGTTATCAGACACTTCGCCTAACGGAAGACCTCCTACCATTTGCTACACAATTCGATTCTCAAACAGTTCGGGTATTTTCCCATCAAATCGAAAATACATAGTTGTATATAAAAGTTGCTTTTCAAGTAATTTGTGTAAGTATTTCTACCATTCTATGCTTTTCACGCCTGTTTCTTTGTGATCTTTCTTTCAGCATTCAAACGTCATAAATCATATTACCGTCAGCACACGATGGCAAAGTGCAAAGTAATTCACACGCAATTCTTTGGAACTACTTTGATATTAAATCTGGCCTTTTGGTTCATCGAATCTACTTCTAAACAATTGATCTCGGACGAGGAAAGAACAAACTAGAAACCCGCTGTTGTCTTTTTATATCGCAGTTTCTAAATCGAGGTTTTTGTATATGTTTCAACTGGGGACAACCACTGAGTTGAAATGTTGGATATTTGATAAACACTTCGTAAAATAGGTGTCGGGCCCTGGAGCTGTGCTAATACATGCTGACAATTACAATTGAATACTACTTCAACCCAGATAACAGGCCTACTTACGCAACGCAAAGAGAAAAAGTTTAAATAAATATTTCTAAATATACTTCATAAACTTAGCTTTTAGCTCGACGTAAAACAAGGTTAATTTCACCACTGTACAGAAATGAACATCAACAAACAAAGGTTTTATCGGACGACCGGTGGTACACCCAAATCGAAGCTTCATCGTCTTGATCAATGTTGACAACGGAAGCTTCTGCTTGGGGTGAAGAAATCCAACTGTTTATTACCTACAAAAACTTAAAACTTAATTTTTGTTAAGCTTTTGCCTTTGAGATAGAACCTGAAAAATAGGTGATTGAAACTAAGCTGAATAAGAACAGCCTTCTAACGGTAATCGTAGGGTCAATAAAGATTGATCGAAAGTGTTGTCCATAAGATGACATCAGTAACAAAATATACCACATTAAATGCACATATAAACACTTCGTGTAATGCTATCACGGGTCCTCAAGTACGCCATTATTAAATATACAATCAAGTATAGCAATCAAGTTTTTTCTCCTCCGCTTTCCAGCAGCATTAGATATTTTGTTTAATAACACAGCAGTACCTAGAATTGTTTATAAGTTGTTCTACAAACAAAAAACTTAGCTGAATGAATTGAAAACAAGAACGCTTTGTTTAGCAAACAGTATGCTCAAAAAAAAATCCGCAAAATGTTTTTTCTGTGTTAAATTTTGTTAGAATCTAACAAGTGTTATAAACAAACGATTTGCTTTGCTAGTGAAGAGTGTAAACCATTCATTACATTTTTAAAGCGTCTTAGTTTGAGTTTTGTGAGTTGCATCAAGAAAGACGCAGCCAAGTTTTTTTTGCTACCGGCAAAAAATGAAGCCGGCATTTGCAATCGTACAGTAAGCATCTTCAGCAATCTGTCTTTTATATGATTTTCAACTTTTTTGTCTCTGTAATGTTTTTACCAGCTCTGAAGAACAAATCATCAAAATTTACGAAGTGTTATGATTTACAAAAAGCAAAACGTACGACAAATATGCTAATATTTTAGGCAAAATGAGCAAAAAAATGAAATCGATAATCGGAAATTTTGAAATTTTTAAGGAGACATGCTGTGTTGGCTGGATTTTGTTGTCATTTCAAAGTCTTTCTTTCATAGAATTCGCGAAGAAATTCTTTTTATATTGACAACAAACTTGGTTGCGCTATTGTAAGGTTTATTGGTACAAGGTCCGCCTCCTGTAGGGACAGTCGTCAGAGTGATTCTGGTTACAAGAACAGGTCAAGGCCAGAGTAGAAAAAATGCGCCATCAACCATTGACGCAAAAATGATCTTAAAAATTACTTTAAACGGTCATCAGTTTTATTTGTGACTATTTCAAGTGTTCAAGATCAAATATAAATGGTGAAGGAAGAAGAGATTTAATCATTTCGTCATATGCCAAAAATAAGCTGGAGATTTTAGAGTATCCTTTGAACTTAAAAGGGTCGACAAGTTTTCATTTTCGCGAACCAAATTCTCATCTTGTTGGCATAGTTTTTAGGAAAGAAGTAGTATGCTTCTCAGTCTGTTTATGTTTTAAAGTAAGTAGTCATTTATGAAACACGGATTCTACTAAACCACAGTATTTGTATAAACATATTATTTGGTATTTACTCAGCCGCTTTCTTAATAGAAGTCATTTCCTTGTTGAACCTTTGAGGGCGTCCATCGTCCTCAACAAGACCAACTTTGAGCGAGTTTGATTTATGATTTAAACTTGTAGAAAAAGTCGCAACTGTAATTTAACTTGTTTAAACAGCAATCAAATTGCCCGGTAATGGCGCTGTTTAGCACTAAATTATAAAAATTGAGAGTGGAGAAAAATCGTTTAGTAAAATATGCATCCTTTTCTTGTCAATTTTTTATTTGAATTTATAATTGCTTCATGAGAGCCTCTTCTTTGTCAAAAAGTTTGTCTGGCAAGAAGAGATTTAAGATTAGTTCATTTCATTAAAGGGTATTTTAAAATGATAGTATCACAGTAAAGATACAGAATTCTCGAATGCTTGTGTCGCATGTATGTCAAATTTTGTACCTGTTAAAGTTACGAATAATTTGATTTATAAAATTTTCATCATGTGTAAGTGTGCTAGCCCAGGGATGGGAGGGGGGATCCGCCGGAGCTTCGTATTCGGTAAACCAAAATAATACACCAGCCTGAAATTTTAGACCCCAAAAAATACTTTCTATCAAAACATCCTACCTAAAAAAATACAAGACTTAAGTAATGAGTATAAGTCATAGATAAAGCAGAAGAAGTAAACAGATTACAAATGTACATTGTATTGTCTAGAGTTCTTAATATTAAGAGTTTTTTCGGAAACCACTTGTCGCTGAAAAAAAGTTCGAATGAGCATCACTGCAAAAAAAAATTCACCAAGAAATGAGAACCTAAAAAGTACTCATATTTTTAAGGCCTAAGAAAATACGTGACCGATCTCTTGACCCCCAAAAAAGAATGAGCGTGTAAACTTTCAATATGAAAAAATACGGCGGACCTCCCCCCGTCATGTATACTTCGAGTATCCCCCCCCCCCTCTCCCCCGTGGGTTGTGCCTGAGAATCACGCGTCTTTATGAAAAAATAGGATTTGCAAATATGTTTGAAATACAGAGCTCTCGTCTCTTTTTTGCTGCTACGACTGATATAGCTACGAAATAGGAGGACAAGATTTATTCACATTTTCTTCAACACGGTTAAAGTGTTTCTTTATTGTAATCAGAAAAACAGGTCTGGTGCATGCGGTTGAGGAGTACAATAAAAAATAACTCTAAGTAACCACAGGGAAATGGCTAAAATTACAAGAACAAAACCACAAAACTGAGTTCCAACCCTGATAAATCTCTCCAGATTTTGAAAAAGTCTAATACATTTTGAAAACATGTCAGCTGGGTGAAGAGTGGTATAGTATACCGAGTTCCCGACCACCCTCTTCTGAATTGGTTATAATACAAAGCTATATTGCCCGAAATGGCAAGAAGTGCAAGTATATAGCAGGGTAACCCCCAGATTAAAGAATTTTATTAGTTAGCAAAGCCTTTCTACCCTTTATGGCGAACATTGCTGCGTTCTGTGGAACCCAGCAAGGTCAGAGGTGTGCAAATATATGAGCTACACTGTTCATTCTACAGCGCATGCGGGATCCCTGGTATAATGGTCTTCAGTATAAGGATGTTCTCCGGTCGGTATTCGATTAACATTCGTTTACCCAACAAAAGGAAAATGTATGGGACAGAGCTCCGATACAACGATACCCCGGTTTAACAATATTATTTCAACGCTCCCTTGGTATATCGTTAAACCGGGTTCACATTGTGTTTTTCTAGTACTAAAACAATAATTTCTAATTTTTATCAATTAGATTCAACTAATTTCACTCATTTACAGAATATGAAGTTTTGTATTTAATAAGCAAAAAGTGCAGTTGTTTCCTGCCGGCTTTCCTAGTTTGAAGCAGAAAATACGTTTTTCGATCGGGCTGTCGCACCCGACCGCCTTACCTCCAAGGCTTGCGAGAAATTTTGCGTTTTTCCCTCTTTTTTGAATCTGATATTTTTAAACAATACCTTTACTGAGAAATATACAAATTAAATTACAATTAAAACGTTTTGTACGGATGAAAATCATAAATCACAACCTCTCAAAGTTGGTCTTGACGGGCCGCTGATGGACGCCCTCATATAAGTGTAATGTATAAGGATTTCTATTAAGAAACGGCTGAGTAAATATAGTGTTTACAAATACTATTAGCCAGTCCCAGGGTTGTGCTTGATGTTAATTACATATTGTAAACAAAACTGAACGAGGCAATCGAGCTTTGCTCTGTCTGAAATAAAATCGGTTGAAACACGGCGCTTATTTTATCAGACAACTAATTAAAATTTGAAAATGTCTTTGAATATGAGCCGATCGCGAATGACTGAACATGCGAATGAAAAATATCTTTTGGTTCAAAGGCTAAACCGGCGCATATTTCCCCTTTCAAACAAAAAGCATGATGTTCATTTAGTGAATCTATATATGGTGTATATGAGTGGGTTATACATAGAGATTCGAATTTGAATATGCAGAAATGAAAGTTACTATCGCCTCTTTGCCGACAACAAAAAAACTTGCATATCAGAAAACATAACTGTAGTAAAAGTTGCGTAGCAGCAAAAAATATCTAGGCAAGATTTATAAAAAAAAAGTTTACGTTATACCAAGGTAAAGCTTAAACCTGCAATGTAACCTGTGTCGCTTGTCGATTTTTGCTAAGCTAATCACTAATAAGACAGATTAGATAGACGAACGACACAAAGTTGCGAATTAATTCTGATCAATTTGGAAGAATTAGAAGTTTCATTTGTTTTTCCGAGTCACACATATGGTCGCTTTATTTTTAAAAAACTGAAGATATATTCGAAAATATTAGCTACTCCATGTAATACGTGACTGTAATTGCTTTTTAAGTGATATCTATTGTCTCTATAATAAAATTTAACAACCTATTAATCCGTCAGAACAGACATATATACTGGTTAAAAACATTGCGGTCTATAGGGTAGGGTGAATTATGTTTTACCTCAACCCCTGGGGGGTAGGGAGAGGGGGTACTATACCCACCATCACCACTTTTAAAGCCTATAATGGGCAGGGAGTGGCGGACCCCCAATCTGCTACCTCAACCTTCAAAAATCGGGTCCCTAAGAAAAGCCAAAATTTTGACCTCTTCAATAACTTAAAAATTAAGAGCAAATAAAGGAAATTTTAGTTGCCGAAAAGAAGAACGTTTATACCCATAAAAATCTAGTCATAATTCCAAGTCATCTTTTAACCATTAGAGTTTCTCATCAAAAACATTAGAAAGTTGCATTTAAGGCGGGAGTTAACTCAAACTTTTGTTGGTTAGTGAGGAAGTTGAAAAAGATATTTGAATAAGAAGAATATTGAGTAAAATCAGCAAACCGTTCCTCCTGGCAAGGGACTAGTACAGCTTTGGTTTGAGAATGGTTTGGCGAATTGACATCAAGTATTAACTTCAAAATTAATTTTTTGAAACTTCCCAAAAAATCACCAAATTCAAAAAGCTCTTTAAAAATTCCAATCTTCAAGAAAAAAAATAAAACTCAAAGTTCATTCAAAAATTCTTAAAGTATTCAAGCTGACTTTCCTTCATCTCATCTGTGTTTTAAGCATAGGGATTTTGTAAATTCAATCCATGGACGGAGATATTGGAACAAACATGAGGAAAAGTGGCCACAAAGCGCGCTTTGGGTTTACTCCCGCCTTATATTTTTTTAATAGCATTTTTATAAACATTAGAGAATTCCTTACTCTATCAATATTCAGTTTCTGTTACTGTAGACTGATTGGGATTGTAATAGAGTAACAGAACATCTAGAGTTACATACAAGAAGTAACCACTATGTTTTCTATATCAGTATTAATACTATAGCCTTTTGCTCTTCTGAAATTGAAAAGTTGTGTCATCGTTCAAAATTGACAATATTGTTTTATATAAAATTTGATATTTCAATAATTGTCTGAAATTCTATGCTTTTTAATCCTTACTTTTCAGTACACAGTGTAACCTCAGTGACGAGTTTATGTATACTAAGTAATAAATAAACTGAATTGAATTTCACTGAAGGATTACTTTACTATATATTCATGTCTCGAAGAAATTAATCAGGAAATTTTGTTCTTGCTGATATTTGCTAATCTGTTTTGCTGCGCAAATGGTTAAATAGATTTTGTAGCGATTGGTGCCTCGGGCTCATTCTTCCCACCTATGCTAACTTATACATGGGTTTCCACCCTACTTTGTCAAACTCAAAATGAGGCGAATAAGTATAAAACTTTTTTTTAATCTAAACTCTATCAAAAAAATACTGTTTCTCCATTTAAAATCTTTATGTGCAATTAACCGAGAGGATGGACTTTACTTACCCAGGAAATATTTAAGTTTTGTTTTGAAAAATAGTTCTAAAGAAGTGCAAATTTTTAACCATGTTTTAGCTTAACAACTTCGCACAATTGTTTCTTGCTTCACTTCCCCCTTGAAGAAGGACAGAGTATTATCCGAAATGTCGGGACGTTAAAAGTTTTTTGATAGATTTTTAGTAATGGTAACACCCAGTTACAACAACAATATTTTTAGGTACTAGTAGTTTTTATCAAAAGTAAAGTGCTGCGAGTACTACCGCTGATGACGTATGATATTGCGACACTGCAGGCGCTGAAATCATCCATCGCCCTCCCACTCACGAGATGGACAACTATCGTGCGACACAGGGATCCCACAACGGACTGTAAAAGTGTTGCTACTCGCTTCGCTCGCAGCAATTATTTTAATACATCATACAACAAAAGTTATCAAAGTGTAGACCAGGACGGCCGCGGGGTTGATAGTACTATTTATAGCACTCGTGCCGTCTCTGTGGACCCAGGATCGATCGAACCTCTCTCTCCATGCTCCAAGGGTTTTTCTCCGGGTACTTCGGTTTTTTTCCCCCGTCAGCTTAACAAAAGACACCCAGATAATTCTATCTAGCCGTGGTTCTGTGGATCTGTGTTCAAGATCGAACATAGGCCATGGAGCAGCACGCACGGCATTCGTGGTATATGTACTGACTGTACTGTCGATTTTCTTCGTCTGTCCGATCTCGTTTAGATGCGCGTCCTTCGCAATTCAGTCCATGACTGTACTACAAGTGCATTTATCCATTGATTTACTTATTGAGCTTTGCCTTGAAAATTGACTGACGAAACATTGTAATAATAACTAATAATATACCTGTGTACAAGACAATTATACAAAAAAGTGACAGTTATATACATGTATGGTTCGCTAGGATAATATTAGTTATATAGTTATTGATGTCAAGAGAAAATGATATTGTTGATACTGATATTAATTGGGTTTAGACATTGAGCAACCATATATAGTTTGATTGAAGAAAATGATCCCTGGAAAGCACGTTTCTCTTACTCTCAAACTTTCTGATGGCAGTAGAAAGGAACCGATGATTTAGAACCGAATGATTTATTAACTCAGATAAATCAAGTCTGACAGATGGCATACTTGCCGTCGATATTTCATTCAAAACATACATGAAACTTTTTCTCACGTACATAGTTATCATTAGAAGAAAGGAATGAGATTCTTGAACGTTTCCTAGTACTTCAGCATCTACTTGACTTACTGCATTAGTGGCCAGAAAAATTGTTCTTAACTTGACAGTTAGCCTATAATACGTTATACGCACACAGCAAGAATACATCTTCTTCAGTCGCAGGAAATAAAATAATTACATATTGCGGAATGATTCTATTCATGTCATTTGTAGGACAAAACAATGAGAAAACAAGGGCAGTAAAATATAGCTCAAAAAATTTACCAAGAAATTGAAACATGTTTACTCGATGGTAATTGAATTTTTACATGGTTTGGAAAACTAAAAAGATCAAGTCTATTCTTAACTTAAAAGACAAGGACGCCCGTTGTTTACCAAGGTGAATGTAGCTTTGG
Organism: Hydrozoanthus sils; assembly: GCA_027575215.2. Taxonomy (NCBI): domain Eukaryota; kingdom Metazoa; phylum Cnidaria; class Anthozoa; order Zoantharia; family Hydrozoanthidae; genus Hydrozoanthus; species Hydrozoanthus sils. The sequence continues at coordinate 19,359 of JAOBRD020219198.1, read as the reverse complement.
AAAGAGCCGGGTCGAAATTTCAAAATCCGAAACGAAGAACACTCAAAGTCAGATACCAACAAACAATCGTACGTGAAGTAAAATTAAACCCTTCCCGCGCATTTGAATGGAATATTTTAACAAATACGTACATTGAAGTTTATCACCCAGTTTTAAATAGACATGCACGTTTCTCTTATTCTAAAACTTTCTGATAGCAGTAGAAAGGAACCGATGATTTAGAACCGAATGATTTATTAACTCCGATAAATCAGTTCTGGCAGATGGCGTACTTGTTGTCGATATTTCATTCCTAACATACATGAAACTTTCTCTTCCGTACACAGTTATCACTAGAAGAAAGGAATGAGATTCTTGAACGTTTCCTAGTACTTTAGTATCTACTTGACTTACTGCATTAATGGCCGGAAAAACTGTTCTTAACTTGACAGTTAGCCTATAATACGATATACGCACACAGCAAGAATATAGCTTCTTCAGTCGCAGGAAATAAAGAGAAAAGTTGGCGCTAGAAAATACTCATTTATTGGGCAGCACAATTTAACTGGAGTTTTTTTTTTCTAGATAAATAATTACGTATTGCTGAATGATTCTAGTCATGCCATTTGTAGGACAAAACAATGAGAAAACAAGGGCAGTAAAATATAGCTCAAAAAATTTATCAAGAAATTGAAACATGTTTACTCGATGGAAATTGTATTTTTACATTGTTTAGAAAACTAAAAAGATCAAGTCTATTTTTAACTTAAAAGACAAGAACGCCCGTTGTTTACCAAGATGAATATAGCTTTGGAAAGCTTTGAAAAATGCCAGTACAATCCTCTAAACTTGCTCTGTTTCCCAAGGTCATTGACATAACTTAAAATTCATAGCTAAGTATAGCTTTTTCATTAGTTTTACTCTGAAGATAAATTACATATATAGTTAAAATTTTATCGTATTTTTAAACATTTATTACCAGGCTTATTATGACACATATATGCTCTACTCTGTATCGCGCAACTTCACAAACTCTTAGTCTTACTCAATAAGTCTTACTTGCATAAACAACAGCTTTTACAGTGAAGGAAAAAGGTTGCAGCAGTGTAAACTTCTAGTACTTTTCAATAAGCGTATGGACTTTTTATTGCATGACCCGCGTGTCGACCAAAAGCGTATATAATTTATAGTGGCGAAATGTGTCCTTCTTTTGTTACAGTTCGATCTCAGCAACTATATAACATACGCTTAACAGCCTACCTCGGCTCAGACGGAAAATCTTTCTAGTAGATTTCAATTCAATTCAATTTCATTTTTCAGTACCTTTTCTTGCAATCATTTTCTTACACCTTTTACAAGAACAGAAAATAAGGTACTCAACTAACTGCAATATAACCAGAGGTTAACCTAGGCAGCTGGCTGAATATAATTTACATAAAATGAAATAAAAAGAAATCAGTTACTTAATGATATTTTACATGTGCACATAAAAAGAAAATTTCGAAGTATTTACGCATCTATATTTACATATTTTTTTGAAGGATAAGACTATAACTAATTGTTATAACGAGAGGGTCGAACTGAGAAACTGTTTATAGACTCTACAATACTAAGTAAAGAACAAACTTAGAGTTTTATATGGTAAATAAATTATCGTCGCCGTGAGGTTACGGGAAAAGCTGACGTTTCGAGCGTTAGCCCTTCGTCTGAGCATCACGATAATTTATTTATCATATATAATACTCTAAGTTTATATTACTCGCCGACGCATTCAGTAGTTTTTTTAAAAACTATATACCTTAAGTAAAGAATAAGTTTTGAGTATTCATGAATTTGTATATATATATATATAGGATGTTAGCAAACTGTCTTATGCTGTTTCAGTTTCAGGAGGTTTTTTTTAAAGCACGTCCTAGTTAAGTTTTTCAACGTTCCAAGCTTTGGCACCGAATTGTGATATATTAAAGTAATTTAAATTGTCAAGGGAATAAGCTTTCGTCTAATATAAATCTTCTTATAGCCGTAGCTTATTCATTCAAGTATTAGATTCTCTTGTACAAAACCGTCTTCATTGAAAGGTTTTTGTCCACTGTTGTCTAGGGCTGCTTTTAAGTCCATAAGTGAACTTAAAATAAAAGAAACGTTGCGAATTCTGTTTGCTCCGTTAACAAATCTAGTAAAATTAAACAGTATTGCATTTTGGTCGCAAGAAGTAACAAGACAACTCCTTCGGGAACATGATAAGAAATATATTTAATACGATTTAACTATCAAAATACGTCGTTAAAGACAATTTTATCAATATGTTGCTAGACTTTTTTACTTTTATCAAAGTTGCCAGGTTTTTATTAAAGTAACGCAAAATTATTTTTCATAAACTTATTTATCTTGTATCACTTTTTCTTACAGATGTGATGAATATAACGTTGACATGTCTATAAGCAACTACAAACGCAAAAGTAGGATCGTTTTGTGCGAAGGAAGGGTATTATATATAATATAATTAAAACTAGAATTACACCCAAAACTCCTCAGTCCTCGACCGGTGACTGGTCGGCATTGGAAGTAGTTGGCACAATTTAACCTGGCACTGTCGATGTTCTACCACGGTTAAACCATAGATTTTTTTCCTGGTCACGGAGGTGTAGTTCCAAGTACATGCAATTTGGTTTCAAAACCTTAAAAGATTATTTCTTGTTTCTTAGTTTTTTTTTCACTGAACGTTAGTTGCCTTTGAATTGTCCGTGTTTTAAAATTTCTAGCACCTTCAACCTATAGAAGACGTAACATTCACTAGCCAAAGCAAATCAGGGTTAAACAATATTTGTCCGTGTATTATGTCTGAGCATGTCCTTCTTTCAATTTCTGATACAAGAATTCTCTCAATGTTAAGAACTTATATGAGCAAGAAGAAATCAGTGCTTTGTTTCCCATACGCCTTATAGCAATACAGCCACACTTGTGAGAGCGGATTAAGATGTATAGTCGAATATATGTATACCAACTTAAAATATTGTTATAGCGGGATTAAAAGAATGACTGTAGGGCCAGTCCTGAAGATCAAGCAATTATAATACTTCCTATATACATTTCGCACGTGACATAAATCTAATGCGCCATAAAGTATAAACGGTATTGAGCCTTTACTGATTCTCACAAAGCTAAAGATATAAATTGCAGAAAGGAAATTGAGAGACGACGAAGACGAAACAGCTCCATCTAACTTTTACAAATTTCGGAAGAATTGTGGTGAGTAATCTTCTTTGTTATATGCAAAAATACACGCTTTTTTAAAATGAAAACTAGTAACTTTTAGCTGAGACTGGACTGTCCGTAAACTTTATGGCAATTTTAGCCTCAAACTGTTCCTAAATTGTTCTAATTTCCCTGTGGGTACCAAAAGAAATACATGTTTTTTTTGTGTTTTCAGTTTTTTTTGTTAGATTTTCAAACATTCACAATTATTCCACAAGGCAAAGTACGGGGCTATCCCTACCAAATGTTAAAATGAATTTTGGGAAAAGCTCCTTTACTGGCGCAAAATTTTTTAACAAATTCTCTTTAAACATTGTGAAGAGTGAAAACATTCAAACGTTCTGCCGCCAAGCAAGACATTTATTTTTATCGTAACCCTAATACTTATAATATTTTAGGCTTTAAGTGTGTTTTTCATTGTAGTTTTTAGGCTTTAATACATGTTGTCGAGATTTCATGAAGCAACTTGCCTACAATCCCTTTTTTTTATAAGAACCTCATGAATACTTTTGGGTCGAGGCTAGGTGTTTTAAATAAATTGGAGATTTTAACCTCGAATGTTCTTAATATAATCTTACACATTTGGTATACTGACTCTTTTTGTATAAGAACAACATTTTTACTTATAAGAACGAGGCTCAGATAAATGTTTTGGTTCCTGTAAAAAAAGCGTATCATATACAAGTTTACTGATACATATAGAGTAAGACCTATTCTGGAAATGCACACAGTATGAGTGCTAGCATCCTGCTGTATCTGTTGTCGGTACTTTCTATTTCAGCAATATGTACAGTTTTGCTTGCTAGAATATGAATGTATACAAGAAGAGTGAGTAATAGAGAAAATAAGGAGTCCTGCGAATTGTTCTTGTAAAATTTCCATGTATTTTTCTCTAGTTGCAGACAATGTTGCACTATCAACTATTTTTCGAGTCCAAGATTCTGTACCGTAAAGTAACAAAATATAGTTCTCGACCTTTACTCAGCCTTATTCTTAGGATGTTCTTAAGGGTTGGCTTAATCGAATTTCAGCCTGACGTTCTCTGGTGAAAAAGGTTTTCATAACTGAAAGAAAATAGTGTGTAAACCCAGTACTAATTTCACAACTACTAAAGTAAAAGTAAGAGCCGTTACCTATTTACAATGTACTTAGGAATATGAGCAATTAATTGAAAATTATTTTTAAGCCAAAGACCAAAACATTATTTATGCGCGCTCGTAAACAATTAATAGCGTAATGTAACTTTGGCGGGTTCGATATCAATAGCGTAATGTAACTTTGGCGCTCTTGGAAACAACAGCATCATGTAACTTTGGTGCGCTTGGAAACAACAGCATCATGTAACTTTGGTGCGCTTGGAAACAACAGCACCATGTAACTTTGGTACGCTTGGAAACAACAGCATCATGTAACTTTGGCGCGCTCAGAAATAACAGCATCATGTAACTTTGGTACGCTTGGAAACAACAGCATCATGTAACTTTGGTGCGCTCGGAAACAACAGCATCATTTAACTTTGGCGCGCTCGGAAACAACAGCATCGTGTAACTTTGGCCCGCTCGGAAATAACAGCATCATGTAGCTTTGGTACGCTTGGAAACAACAACATCATGTAACTTTGTTGCGCTCGGAAATAACAGCATCGTGTAACTTTGTTGCGCTTGGAAACAACAGCATGATGTAACTTCGGTGCGCTCGGAAACAACAGCATCATGTAACTTTGGCGCGCTCGGAAACAACATTATCGCATAACTTTGGTGCGCTTGGAAACAACAGCATCATGTAACTTTGGCGCGCTCGGAAACAATTACAGCATCATGTAACTTTGGTGCGCTCGAAAACAACAGCATCGTGTAACTTTGGCCCGCTCGGAAATAACAGCATCATGTAACTTTGGTACGCTTGGAAACAACAACACCATGTAACTTTGGCGCGCTCGGAAACAACAGCATCATTTAACTTTGGCGCGCTTGGAAACAACAGCATCATGTAACTTTGGCGCGCTCGGAAACAACAGTATGATGTAGTTTTGCCGCGCTCGGAAACTTAAATTAGTAAACTCGGCAGATGAGTAAGGGTAACGAAATTTTGAACCTGTCGATATTTGAGGAATTTTCCGCCACATTAAGTTCGTCCGAGTTTCATTGTTGAGAACAACTTTATAAAGCGAAGATGAAAAATGTTTTAATTAAAAACGCGTGTCTTGTTGAATAACTTTCTACATGTTCATTGAAAACAAGTTATGATAAGCATTAAGATCCGAATAATGTAAATAAAGTGCACATCAGCTAAATCCTTTCCGGGCCTAAGTTAATGGATCTTTTTAGGACTGTGGCGGCGCCGAATTACAGGATCTTTATTAAATAACAGTTGAGTCCCTCGTTCGTACTCTGAGTAGGTAAAGCCCTTTCACGCCAATAAAAATTACAAAACCTGTAAAAAACCTCGTTTCACATTCTGTAATTTTCAAACTCCTCAGAGCTACGTATACGACGTCCTGCTAAAAAATTCATTGCATTTGCTTACTTTCAATTTCAAAGAAAATCTCGAATTCTGCGTCACATTGGAAAACGAGAAAGTTCAAAAAAGCAATTTACATTGCTAATTTAAAATCCGCATTAAACAAACAAAATAAGTCCTTTAAACTCCACCTTTTTCCTAAAGGAATTACTTAACAATAAGTAAGCCCTTTGTTTTACGATCCATTTGAAACATATCTAGGGCGTTAACAGGGAAAGCCGATTGAGTGTTGTTGCGCGTGTAACATTTAAAATCCCATAAGACTCAACTCTTGAAATTCTGAAATCCCATTACATAGATTAACTAACCTTCAAAATGTTTGGAAACTAAAATTTGCTAATTAATTAGAATTAATATAAGACTTTCAAGACTTGACTGGAACTTAATCAAAAAGCTGAATTGGCTTTGTTTTCGCTCTAATCCCACGCTATAGTTCTATGCTGGTTGATTTTTTTTCACTGACAACACACATAATATAAGATAGCACTTCAAATTAAGTTTAAATGATAGACTAGAGAGATTGAATCGAGCAAAAACAGCGCTCACACGAATTGCCGTAAGACGAGTTTTGTCACAAAAAAAATGACTCGAATTTTCGCAGGCCCGTATTATCAGTGGTGTTTTTTTAAAGCTAGTTTCTTCCATTGCTTAATTCCTAATTCACCCTTTAATTGATCCAATCCATTGACAGAGGCATGTTTGAAGTGGTTGGATTCACTTTTTGAAACATTCGATTTCAGCTGTTAGCTGTACGATACCCTTTTCCTGTTATTTGTCTACACATACATGTTATCCGGGGTTCTCAACCTGAAGATGGTCAAGCGAACCGAAACGTTTGTTTCTAAAAAAGATTTATATTATATATTTTAGCCTATAATTATATTATAATAACTTTTATGGAGAATTCAATCTCAAACAATTTCAAAGAAGAGATTCAACTTTTCTCTGTTTTAAAATTCTTTTGTCTGCAATCAAGCCTCGTTTTTGGGTAACATGTTCTTTTGAAATTTTAACTCAAGAACGAAGTTAGTAGGGCTAATTTGAATGGACACGAAAAATATTTAAATCGTTTCCATTAATAAGTATGAATCAACCAATATCAGTTCACAATTGCAAACGGGTCTTGTTAAAGCGTAAAACTTTCAGCCCTGGTCAATTTACTATTTAAGATATTTGACAATGAGAAAATGGGAAATGATCAAGCAAAAAAATCATTGCAGAGGAAAACAAAGCAAATTTCTTCTAATCAGTAATCTAGTTTTATGAAAAGTATGGGTTGAACTTAGGAACTAAGAACCTAGTGATGCATGCGTTCTCACAAAACTTCACGTTTTCCCGTTATAAACGACCTAGTGGGTTTCGTTCTAGTTTGTAATGTGGGCATTAAGCAAACGTTGCGTTTTATAAATGGTATTTACCAATGTGAATGAACGCCTTTGTTAGCCCTGAGGTTGACTCAACAAAACCATTGTATATTTAACCTTTATTAATTATATTTTAACTACTTCAGATTAGAGGCAGAATTTCCACTGAGCGCCGAAGGAACAAATTTATTAACCCACCGAAACTTAAGTAGAATAAGTGTTTTAGTATATACCAGCGAGGCAACCGATCCACAGAAAATTGCTTTCCAGACAAAAAAAAATTCATAAGAAAAAATTGCGTTCATTAATCAGTGAAATACAGTGCTCACGTAACGAAACTCGCGCACGAATAGCTCACTTTACAACAACACGTTGCTTTAACAGCTTGTCAACTAGAGAATGCCTTGTATGGGGGATAACATATATAGTTTCGTTTTAAAAGCTGGTGTTTTCAGACGAATGGAGGAGAAGCAACTATTTGCGCCAGCCATTTTGATTCGCTGTTATTTTATATCTTTTATTTTGGGGATTAATAATGTCTCACATCTACTGCTTCTAAACCAATCAAATCGTGTGTAGCCGATCGAGTTCCTAAACAACTAAGTCTATATATACATACTAAGATCTGGTCTTAGTATAGCGTTCATAAAACAGTAGTTTACTATATAAACACACGTATCGGTCAGTACTAATATGGGCTAAGTTTCGAAAAGTTTCCAGCCTCAACGTTTTTATATGAGAGTGAGATTGTAAATGTAAACAGGCCGGAATAACAAAAAAAATAAAATAACGAAAACAAAGTTTTAATCACTAGTTTTGGGAAGTGAAGTGTATTTGAAGAGCCAAAATAGAAAATTTGGCATGTTAAAACATTCATTTTAGTGCGCTGGCTGAAACAAAATAACGAGAATTTCGAGTACTGTGACTGCTATCCGAAACCCTCAGAGTGATAATCATAGTAATAGAGTTTATGTTCTTGGGCACAAACGTGTTTTCTAGAAAAGAGGGAGGGTAGCAGTATTACCAGTAACACTTTTTCTTCGAGCTTAGTCATAGCGGCTATCTAGCCAATAATGCATGACGTTATAACTAAGCTAGAAAAAATAACATGTTTTGGTTCCTTATCAGATCACATTTTAACCCTCATCTTCAGCTCGGGCTGAAATAGGTTTGAGTCGGGCCCAATACATATAAATGCCCGTGAACATAAACTCAAAATTTTTAATAACGTATTACATTTAATGGTTTTTTTATTTGCTTTGTTTTATTGATTAATATTGATCCGTGCCATGCAGCTCGCGACCTCGACCACAGAGACGCACGGAAATCGGGGTTATACCAAGCAGAGCTCTCTTTCACAGAATTCAAAGTAAGTTTATTTGAAGATCCTGCAATTCAATATTTTCGCCAACCAGTAACACACAACCTTTAAAACAAGGGCCCGCACTATAATAGGACTTGTGCTAGGCGTACGTTTCCCTCAATTGTTACTCAACCTCCAACTTAAGAGATCGACAAGGTCAGAAACAAGTGTAAATTAATTGTTTCTTGAAACATATGTACAAAAAGCTCATTATATGTAAACATAGGTAAAATGGTGTAAATTTTCTCTAAATAATGCTTTAAAGAACACCGTTTTTTCTATGTTTACATATAATTTTATCAGGCGGAGTTCATGGCTAGAATAATTAAAATTACTTCAGAATCATAAGTTTTTGTTGGTTTCTGTTTCAAACTGAACGAAACATGATATACAACGAACACATAGATTTTAGCGGTTATGAACGCCTTTATTTCTATCGTCATAGAGAAGTTGAACCGCCGCTTGGTCCAAAGTTTGAAAGGTGTTAGGTATGGGAGGAGTTATCCCTTTTATGGGGCAGGTCCCTTTTTAAAATACTTCCTCGTTATACTTGGTTTTTGCTTTCGTCATCACGAATATGGTAACGAAGCCAAACTCACACATGGCAACCATGTATAATGTGTATTCAGTAGGTAAAATTTCTATAAACAGTTTGATAAATAATTTAAGCTTTACAACGCGATTTTAAGAACGGAATGTATACTATATTTAGACGAAGGACTGGTAAACGAGGGACTTTAGCCCGAAAGGTCAGTACATTCATATTTTCCCGGTATAAAAGTAGCCGTAAAATGTTTATTCAACTGTTTAAAATCAAAGTTTGTTTAAACGTAGAAAACTTGACCGTGTTAATTCGTTAGGTTTCTTAGGCGTAGTTTAAAGCAGGACAGTGTAACAATATACACTTTATGTATAGTCCCCAGGGAAAGGGTTAGTTTTCCTTTCCCGAGAATACTGATGTTTCCCGAGACAAAGTCCAGGGAAACATCAGGACTCGAGGGAAAACGAAACAAACTTGTTTCCCGAGGAACTATGCATTAAGTGATTTGTTGTATATTTAGACTTTCCCTTAAACAATCATATAGCAAAAACAAAAAGAAAGGAAAATGGCGGGCGGGATACATTTGATCTTGATCAGGGGCACGTGACCAGGTGACCAAGAACCAACCAATCCCAGTGCTGATTTGTCGAGTGAAAGTCTAAGTATGTTACAATGCATTTTATACTAAGTACCGTGCATGTGGTAAAAGACAGAAATTGTAAGGAATTAAGGACATAAAATAAAGAAAGAAAATAACAGGCACCATTAAACTGAAGTTGTCTACTTTGTTTACACTTGTCAAGATGAAAGGGATATCGTCGTATGTCTTCTGCCTTCTCATTGCGACACTTGGGCTTGACATTCGCCAAGCACTAGCAACAAACTGCCAACTCAAGTTGATGAAAAAATGTAACCAGAACTTCAAACATGAATTTGAACGAGCTGCTCCTCTCGGATGGAACAGGAAAAAAGTGTATTGCCCGGCAATGCAGGTAGGCTGGTATAGTTAAAATTATATATAAACATATTTCGCAAATTCATTAATTATCGTGTGATGTCAGACCAATCAGGGAGCCGGATTTGGTCAGGTGGATGAATCTTGAAACCCACCAAAGCACTCGTTGGAGTGTTTGAACCAATTTTAAACACAGATGTGTGTTGAAGCGATTTCAAACACATGTGAAAAATATTTCTTAATCAACATATTCATAAGGACCACAATGTTACATTCCAAATTTTGTAAATTCCACTCAAACATCATCCAGATTTAATAAATACCTCTCATGTTCAAGATACTTTTTAGTTTACAAGCTTACAGCAATGAACCGTACAACATTTTCTCATTAATCTCTGAAGTAAAGTTTTCTAACGAGCGTTTCGTCTACACAAGACATTAATTGCACAAATAACAGTTTTTGCTCACCTATTGATAAACTGTTCCGTAAATAATTTTTCACAGGATGACTCCCACCGCTCTCTTTAGTAACTTGCTTAACCAACCAGTAATGCAGACTTGACCCGTCAATTTCTTCGACACCTGAATAGCGCCGCAACTTTATGCTAGTTGTAATCCTTAAAATTGTCTTCTGGCTCTATTAATAATTTTTCTTCTTTGCATAACGTAATCCGCTCTCTAGACTTGACAAACGACGCTCTTTCTTCGCTCATAGTCGGACGCCAAATGCCGCCCTACAACAATTCATCGTGCATGCAACACTGCATACATTCCTATGGTTTCATTTGAGAAACCAAACAAAATAACACGTGTTTCGTGAGTTCATCGATTCTATTGTGTGATTGACACTTTTCTTGAAGCAGCAAGTTAATCAATGAACAATGCAACCAAAACGTCCATTTTGACCATTGAGAAGCTATTTAAGAATCTCGTACTTCGTGTTCTAATCCCTATTACCTCGAAACAATAAAAACACTCGACTGCTTCGCTGCTTCGTGCATTCATAGTTTCTCGGTGTTATGAGCCCCCATTGAAACACTCGTACACGTTTTTGAATTATTACGTAATATGTATATAAACATATAATAATAATGATAATAATCGGTTGGCCGTCGATTTCGACGGATCCATGACCCGCAGTTAACGTTGAGCCTTTGCGCGCTCGTGCGCCTGCACGTGAGACCACAGACCAATGGCCGAGCTGCAAACACGAGGGCACCGGTCGCACGGAAAACTACCAGGTGCAGCAATACGCTCCCTCCGTCTTCTTCGTTTTTAATTTAGCTCCTCCACCCTGGAATGCTCAAACTCATCCACCACTTTAATGCAAAGTGCACGCCAAGTCGCTCTGTCCGAACATATAAATAACATATTACAAATATCATAAATAAAAAGCACTAAACTGACTACATATGTTAATAAAAGCTGTAATGATAGAATTAGCTTTTTCATTCACCTAATCGATTAACTACAATATATGAATTGAAGTCGTGGAAAAAATAAAAGACAATTAAATAGATACATAACTGTTTTTTGTTTAACCACCCAAGTCTATGTAAAATTCAATTCATCTTAAATATTTAAAGCTGTCGACAAATTAGATCATAAAAACCTTTGATCGATGTTCGTTTTGTGGTATTTTTTAGTTCAAATGCTCTATTTGTTCCTAAGTTAAAAATGTAAAACCTACGAGTTGAAACTGAATTCAGAAGCGCGGAACCTTGTCACGCTATCATGGTTATATGCGTACCTATTTCAAGACGGTTGGCCAGCCCTCATAAAGAAGAATTTCAGTCACTGTCATTTAAATTAGGTCAAACTGTACTTGATCTACAATTTGGGACGAAGACTTAAATGTTTCAGGTCTCACAGCTAGTTGTCTAGATTTAATAAGGTATATTTGCTTTAAAAACCTTGTGTCAACGGAGAGCGCCAATATACTGAAACAGTGACACCAAACCTTTGTTTGTGTGTGTTTATCTTTGTATGTATTTATCTTTTAACATACATAATTGTATATATTTTTTCTTTACATAATTGCGTATTGCATGCCTAGTGTTTTACCGTTTGTTGCAAAAACTAATGTCAGTCCCTGGAAAATGTTATTTGTATCATAAAAACGACCTTTTAAGAAGTCTTGCTGTTTTTGCGATATTCAAATCCGTGTAGGGCTGGTGGCTCCTCAAACACTGTGAAAGGCGAATTTAGCCTGCACTTATGGCCTTCAAACGTTTGCACTCGAGTTCTCGTTTCTACGTCATAGGTCACGTGTATCATCGAAGCAGAGCAACACTTCCGGTTGAGAAAAAAAAGGCAAAATTCTGCTTTTCAATCGCATTTGGTTGTATATGGTTGTACGTGTACGTATCTTTCTTCTGTTAACAATAATGAAGATAATACAATACACGTAGAAAATATGGTTGTACTTAGCTTTCTTCTGTTTATTTATTTTTTTACTTATTTTATTATTCGTCACTCAAATAAATAGGGAGTGAGAGAAGGTACCGGTAGTAACAGGCAAAGTTGACAACTACCACCTTTTAGATAAAATAACAATAAAAGAACTATAGAAAAATAATAAATAACTATTATGTACAGTATACAATGAGTTCATTCAAATACAAACTTAAATTATTAAATTAATTATGGCGATCAGTAAGATGGCAAAATATTTTCATAGTGATCTAAAAGCAACTTTTTTAGAGTTTTTAAATTACAGTCTTTAAAGTTCCTAGCCAAACTATTCCATACTTTTACAACTCGAGGAAAGAAAGAGTATCTAAAATTGTTCTGCTTATGGTTTGCCTTGATTACAAAATTATTCCGATCAAAATTCAAACTCTTAACAATAATGGAGATACTACAGTACATGTAGGTAATATGACTAGATATCTTTCCTCTATTAACAATAGTATTACGAAGATATTGTAGTACACGTAGGTAATATGACTAAAATATCTTTCCTCTATTAACAATAACGTTAACCAAGATACTACAGTACACGTAGGTAATATGGCTAGATATATCTCTCGTCTATTAACAATAATATTAACGAAGATATTACCGTACACATAGGTGATATGACTAAATATATCTTTCCTCTATTAACAATAATATTAAGTAAAACGACGATACTACAGTACCATAGGTAATATGGCTAGATATCTTTCCTCTATTAACAACAATGAAGATTCTACGGTATACGTAGGTAATATGACTAAATATCTTTCCTCTGTTATCAATAATGAAGATGCTACAGTACACGTAGGTAACATGGCTAGATATCTTACCTCTATTATCAATAAGAAGATACTACAGTACACGTAGGTAGTATGACTAAATATCTTTCCTCTATTATCATTAAGAAGATACTACAGTACACGTAGGTAATATGACTAAATATCTTTCTTCTATTAACAATAATGAAGATACTACAGTACATAAAGGTAATACAACTAAAGGTCTTTCGTAAATTGTATCAAAACATTGTTGTTTTATCACAGAATTTCATGAATTGTCTCAATGATGACAGCTGCAAAGGAACCTTTGTGGATCACTTCCGTTACGTGGTATTACAGCATGGAATGATGGATAAGAAAAGCCTCATTTGTCCAAATCATAATTATACGGATCTGCGCAGCCTCGCTAAATGTAAGCCCATGATCATGGTGCTAATACCTTGTATTATATTCACCAAATGTCCCCGAATAGACAATCTATAGAGTTGATTCTCTGGTGATAGTGTTGATTGTACTCCTACTAAAACCAAAATAGCGATCTCCTCTGAATGTGTTCCCCCACCCTTCTCCAGCTGTGGTCTTCTATCCCCCCCTCTCTTAACCTCTATCTGTACACTCCTCTGCCAATGATCCACTGTAAAAATACTTGTATTTGTACCCAATGTTATTTTGTGTATTGATTTAGACATGATTACAGTTTGATTTTATTTTTTTATAAGTGAAATAAAGTCGCAACTTGTTTACGCATTACATGTAGTTCAACGACAAACTATCCCCTCTAAACCTTCCAGCATGTCATCATGCATTCTATGTATATCAAGCCTCAGCAAGCAGTTCTACATTTTTAGATTATGTTGCGTCGAAAGTTGTATGTATTACCAGTATCTGAACAAGATATTCATTTGACAAGCGGTTATTAATATTTTGTGTTACTTTGTACACAGCTGTTGTAAAGAAGCACCTCTTTGTGGATGATTTAGGTGAGAATATATTAAATCTATGGGCGGGGTTGTGGTCTTGTGTATATACATGCAGTTGTTTGATGCTCCGTGAGTGGATGCATTTTTTTTACATAACTTTTCTTTTGCATAATGTTGTTTGCCTGATGTTTTTCTATACTAGCTGCAAACCTTTATTCTTAAACTGAACCCGAACCCTAAAATCAATCTTTGTGAAAACCATATTTAAAGTTTTTTCTCTTGCGTCGCGCTGATTTTCCGAGAAACTCTAATTTGATTGCGCGTGTTTCGGCTCATTTAGGTCGTGTTCTAATGGGAAAAAAACGTACCGTTTTTGGTTGGTGGAGTAGATTGATTTTTGTGCGAGTACTATTGGGAAAAACCGTTTTGTGTTGGTTTGGTTGATCAACCATTTCGACCAACTCTGACCCTGATTGAAAGGGTTGAAAACGTTTCAACCGAAAATAGTTGGAAATGTGTTCTATTGGAAATCTAAACCAAACCAACCAAAACCGGTTTAGGTTGAAATGGTTGATCCCAATAGAACAGGATCTTAGGGGGGTAGAGCGTTGGCGCTTCTCAACTTGTCAGCGGAAAACGAAGGTAACGTGTGACATAGGTTATGGGGAAGCGAGGGAACGCTTGAACTGTTTTTGTGTCATAAGCTCGCTTACACAGTCAATAGTGAAAGTTAAGGTTTAGGTTGTGTGCGATGTTTCACTTCGATGATGAATCTCTTTTTCCGCTGACCCCCTATTTTTGAGCCGCCGTTTCAATGCGGCACGTAACGTGTTTTAAGATCTAATTTCTCGGAAAATTAGCGCGACACGAGGAAAAAAAGTGTTTTTAAATATATCGTTTTTACACTTTAAAGATTGTTGTTTGACAAAAGTCGCTTTCAGGGTTACGTTCCCCTTTAAATGAAATAAAATACATTCTTGCGCTAACAAAATCAACTTACAATGAATTTAGCCAACTTTAAATTCGCTTCTTCTAATATCTTGTTAATAATTATTGTTGCTTTTGTTGTTTAGCTTGACTTTTGTTGCGTTGGTTGCCATTCATGCGCAGAATACTAGAATCTAACTAGTAAAATTACTCTTTTCTTCCTTTGTTCCTTAACAAAAGGACGCGACAAGTGGGCTTCATGTGCTAGCACTGCACACCTCAAATGCGCTAAGCAAATGACTAAAAGCATGGAAACAAAAACAAACATGTGCCAAGACATGCAAAGCTTCATCAACTGCTACGAAAAGGAAAAACCCCACTGCTCCGCCAAAATCTTCAAACACTTCTTGCACTTGTGCAAGAAACTCGGTGAAAAGATGCTGAAAGAAAGCGAGCAAACTCCCGGCCTGATGTGCTGAGAGACCAGGCCTTATGCGCTGAGAGACCAAGCTTGATGTGCTGACAGACCAGGCCTGATTTGTTGAGAGACCACGGCTAAAATGCTGAGAGAAATGAATGAATAGATAACGAAATGAGAAACAAGTGTAAATTTCTCCCAATCAAGATTATTTTATTGTTTAATCAACTGAGCTATTTTAAGATGTTTAAATTCTGCCATACTTTGGAATACAAGAAAAAAAAATCAAACTCAACGTTTTATCTCAAGTAGGATGTGTGAAGACTACTGGTTCAATTAAAACTGTACTCGCAAGTTTTCTAGGGTACAGAAAACCAGACTGAGTTACTTTGTATTTTTATTCAGCAAAAAGACGAACTAATAAAATAAATAAATAGAAATGATACAACACTAATTCTTGTTTGATCATGATGTGGTCTATTATCATATCACCGAGCAAAGAGAATAAGTTTTCACATGTTTGAAGCATTAAAAAAACTCAGGCCCGCCCGTAGCCATTATTTTGCGGGGGAGTGCGATCGACTCAAACGTAAAACAGGCCGGCAAAACCAACCTTAAAAATGTGGATATTATTCAAACTTTTGAACTCGCACTTAGTTTCCTGGTTTATATCGGCAATTGATAAAATGACTCGGGCTTTGCCCTTGTCAATCGACCAGCCGATAGAAATTGCGAGCTCTGTTCTAATTGTTAAGTAGATAATCAGATTACAGTATCTGCAAAAGATAATGACTGGATTTCTACTACTGAGCAACAAAGAGCAAGTAGCGAAGCTGCAAGACCTTTTGAACAAAAAATTGCGGTTTAAAAACATTTAGACTACTAGTTTTCGTTTTCTATGAATCTGATGGCTGATCAACGAGGAGCGAAGCAAGTCAACTATTGACTCACAGAAAACTCCACCTCAAAGAAGTCTAATTGTTATTACTAAAAATTGAATCATTGGATAATGCAATTCTAGTGTTTTGATTCGCTTAGCCATTATGGTCTATGAGCCATTATACCATGATCTACAAACATATATCGTTCTGTCAATTGCTGATAAAAATTCAGAGAAAGGATTCTAATTGTTTTAGTAGAAATCTATTGAGAATAAACAACAGCACTAAAATAATTTTTTAACTAATAAAATGTATTTATCTTGTTTCATATGAGTTGGATATAGTGGTAGAATAGCTACTGAGCGCCGAATAAGTGTTTTAGCATATACCAGCGAAGCAATTGATCTACAGAATTTTTCCTTTTAAGAATAAAAAGGTTTGTAACAAAAATATTTTATTTGAACATATAGAGCGTGACGAAACCCACGAATTAGCAGCTTAATTTACAACAGCAAATGTAGAAATAAAGCTTAGTGACATTGAAATACTTTAAGCCCAAACATTATTGCCTTCTTAGTGTTTTGAGGAAGACATTTTTTCAGTAATTTATTCGATATCGTTATCCAAAACGGACGCGAAGCGACTACTTTTGTCCGCTATTTTGTTTCATCATCATTATCTACTACTTCGGAGGTAAATATTGTCTCACATCTACTATTTCTAGACCAATCAAATCGTGTGTTTATACTGTCGCAATTTGTAATACCTGTCACAATTTTTAATAGCGGTTTTCACAATTTGTAATAGCGTACCTGTCGCAATTTGTAATAGCATCTTGTAGCAATATGTATAAATGTGAGCTGTCGCAAATGGTTGTAGCACATTGTCGCAATTTGTAATAACTTTTTGAAAGTACTTTCTTGGCATGTTTAAAGTCTTTCTGGGACATTTTTGAAGCTTTAGGTGACTGACCCCTTTTTCTAATGTGAAATAACCATACATGTAGTCTAATAACGTCATAGGTCCTATGACTAAGTAAATGTCTCGATGTTTTGCTTTGTATTTCGTTATGGCAGAAGCCACATTTTTTCCAAAACAAGAGCAATTGAACTCGCCGCTTTTGATTTTTGGCTTTTCACTTTCACTTTCGCTTTTGAATTTTGCTTTTGACTTTCGCTTTTCACTTTCGCTTTTGATATTTGCTTTTCACTCTTGCTTTTGAATTTTGCTTTGGACTTTCGCTTTTGAGTTTTGCTTTTCACTTTAATTGAACTTTGCATCTTGCTTTTCAACTTTCGCTTTTGAATTTTGCGTTTCACTTTTGCTTCAGATTCTTGGTTTTCACAGTTTCGCTTTAGATTCTTGCTTTTCACTTTCGCTTTTGAATTTTGCTTTTCACTTTCGCTTTTGAATTTTGCTTTTCACTTTCGCTTTAGATTCTTGTTTTTCACTTTCACTTTTGATTTTTGCATTTTGCTTAAATTTTCTTACGAATCAGTGAAAGTTTTCGGCAATTCTAGTTTCAAGTGGAAGTTGGTTTTGGAATTTCTTTTTTACGGCTTATTCTATAATTTCTTTATTTTCTTTCACCAAAGCTTAATTGATTAATCGTGCCTTTTTATAAAATTCAAATTAAACTGCTTCGACTTCGTCATTTTATTTTCTTAAACACTAGACAAATCAAAATTTGGTACCTTTTTGTTTTTGTATCTATAATCAAACTTAAGTTGAACTTTAGTAGCTTTTGACAATGTTTCTCTTATCAAATTAAATCGTAACTAGGCACCCTTTTGACGATGTTTCTTTTGTCAACTTTAAGTCGAAATTCGGTCTCCTTTTTAAACTCAACAAGTGCAAATTGATCATAGACCTTTATTTTGAGTTATCTGTCGCCTCTTGCAAATTCAATTTTGATACCTTTTATCAATCTCGTTGAATAGAATAGAATTATGGTTTTCCCGCCAATTTTACTTTCAATTTCATACATATTTTGCTATTGTTTTTTTGTCCTTGTACTGTATATCTTTATGTATTTTTTTCACCCGATCATTTCACTAGGTTTAAATAACCACTGTTAAGTGTGTCACCCAGCTTGATTAACCCCGAGGCTATTCTGGGTGACAATTACCTTCACTAGTCTCAACTATCACAATTTGCCTTTCCAAACATGTATAATAGTAAACTCTTGTCAGTGGTCTCTTTCATTACTCACATAGAGAATGGTAGATTTGGTGGTCGTAACTTGGTAGCAGAGAGAAGAAAAAAGCTGCTGAAAGGAGGGTTGGGCGGGTAATTTATGAGCTACCAAGATAAAACAAACCTCACAGAATAGTGTACAACAAAACCTGTAGCTGGTAAATAGAAACAATTTGTTTATCGTACGTTGCAGAGAATGAAACGTGGGTTCTTATAAAAGGCTTGTTTCTTTATTTTCAACATATTTCCATAAAATCTTGCAATTTGAATGGTTTACTGGGAGTTGTATTTATTGTGTATGGTGGTATTTCAAGCTCTTGAGAAAGGTATTTCGAAATCACTGTGGCGACCATTGTTTTCTTTCGAGAAATTGGTTTATATATAGCTGACAATGTTAAAAGTAAAAACAAAGAATAAATATGAAGAATATCAATTTTGGTCAAAAATCTTTTAATACTGTTCCTGCCAGCTATAGCTACGTAATAATTCCATTGAGCTATTTTGTTAAGTCTGTGAATGTGAATATCTCTCGTTCAAGCGATTTCTGCATGCCGCCGCTTCAAAATTTTCTTTCCATTTTCATTGGTATCCAATGAAAAGAAAACTTTTAAGTAAAGATTTCCATGAAGACAGTTTGCTATTCAATGGGTTGTTTGTTTTTAATCACTGCTTCCTGCGAGCCATATATCACCGTGATTTTTTTATTCAGCTGAACTTTGGCGAGCTAAATTCGGGTTTTTGCAGTTGATTTCTTCCCGTTCGGCCCCTTTTTCAAGGCGTTTTTGCAAAATATGTCGGTCC